>JAPYYJ010002169.1:0-13188 GCA_028533885.1 Nasua narica | reverse complement strand
AGGCTTTAACCCACTGAGCCACCCAGGTGCCCCGAGTTGTATGAGTTCTTTATAAATTTTGGATGTTAGTCTTTTATCAGATATACGATTTGAAAATATTGTCTCCCATTCAGTATGTTATCTTATTTCATTGATGGTTTCCTTTGCTGTGCAGAAGCTTTTAGTTTGACGTAATCCCATTTCCTTATTTTTGCTTTTTTTGCCTTTATTTGTGGTTTCAGATCCAAAAAATCATCACCAGGACCAATGTTAAGGAGTTCACCACCTATGTTTTCTTCTAGGAGTTTTACAGCTTCAGGTCTTACATTCAAGTCTTTAATTAATTTAAGTTCATTTTTGTGTATGGTGAAGATAGTAGTCCCATTTCACTCTTTTGCATGTGGTTGTCCAGTTTTCCCAACACCATTTATTGAGACTATCCTTTCCCTCCTTTGTCATAAATTAATTGACCATATGTGTGTGTGTTTATTTCTGGGCTCTCTATTCTGTTTCATTGATCTGTGTCAGTTTTAATGCCATTAAGAAACTGTTTGGATTAGTATAGCTAATACAGTTTGAAATCAGGGAGTGTGATTCCTCCAGCTTTGTTCTTTCTCAAGATCGCTTTAGCTATTTGGGGCCTTTTGTGTTTCCATATAAATTTTAGGATTGTTTATTCTATTTCTGTGAAAAATGCCACGGGAATTTTGATAGGGATTACACTGAATCTGTAGATTGCTTTGGATAGAGAGTATGAACGTTTTAAGAATATTAATTCTTCTAATCCATGAGCAGAATACCTTTCCATTTATTTGTGTCTTGTTTGAGTCCTTTCATTAATATCTTCTGGATACCTATAATATCTTATAGATGCTATACAGGTCTTTCATCTCCTTGATTTTATTCTTTTTGATGCAACTGTATATGGGATTGTTTTCTTAATTTCTCTTTCTAGTAGTTTGTTATTAGTGTATAAAAACATAACAGATTTTTGTATATCGACTTTGACTCTCTGACTTTACTGAATTTGTTTATTAGTTCTCACAGTCTTTTTGGTAAAGTCTTTAGGATTTTTATGTATAATATCAGGTCAGCTACAAATAGTGACAATTTTACTTCTTTCTTCATGATTTGGATGTCTTTTATTTCTTCTTACCTAATTGTTCTGACTAGGACTTCCTATACTATGTTAAGTAAAAGTGATAAGATTGGATATTCTTATCTTGTCCCTGATTTTAGAGGAAAAGGTTTCAGCTTTTCACCACTAAGCATGATATTAGCTGTGGGCTTGTCATATACTGCATTTACTGTGTCGAGGTATGTTCCCTCTATACCTGCTTTGTTGGCAGTTTTTATCATAAATGGATGTTGAATTTTGTCAAACACTTTTTTGGTGTCTATTGAGATGATTGTATGATTTTAAGCCCTAATCTCCTTAATGTCATGTATCATCTTGATTGGTGTGTAGGTGTCGAACCATCCTTGCTTCCTTGGAATAGTCTCACTCGATCATGGTACCATCATCCTTCTATTCAAAGAATGGTTGAGCATTCTTCTTCCTTCATGAAGTTATAGGAATCACAATGCAGAAATTCCCTTGGCATCAGATCTGCTCCCTAACCTACAAATACATCTACATGCACATTATTCTTATCTTTGAATTTTTTAATTCATTTATGGCATATCCCACCCTCATAAGCAAAGATATTTCTCCTCTTACCCAAAGCTTATTTCTGTACATGTTGCTCTAAGTCCTTCATGATGTCTGGGACACTTTCTTGCTTATATATTCAATTCAAACATCCTCACATACTCCTTCCAACAATTTACAAACGTATTTTTCTTTAAAAATATCCACTTTCAAATCTATATTCTCTTCTAAATACCTCTGTGAATCTTTCTCCTTCAATTCAGAAATAAGTTTTTATAAACAACAACATGCGTTCATTTCTCCACTTATGACCTCCTGTGAACCCGACTCCCAGAAATCTGGCTTCTGTCCCATAGCTCCGTGAAACCTACTTCCATTTTGACCTCCAGTGACAAAGATGACAAATCTAATGGATACCCTTGAGTATTCACGTGTGTGGATTTCTGCAGCATTTTGTCCTATCCTACTCATTGTTGTCTCTGTGAAATTTCCATCATCACTGTAACACCATTCTGCCCTGGTCTCTTATCTTCTGTGGTGCTCTCAGACTTCTTCATGGGATCTGCTTGCACGTCTGGCCCTTTAAATACTGGTGTTCCCCAGTGTTCGTGCCTTAGCTGTCTTTTCTCACTCTAGATTCTCTCTCTGAAAGATTCCATCTAAAGCCATTCCTTCAGCTGCTACCACAGATGCTGGAATACAATGGTAAACAAGATGTGCACAGACCTACCTCTAAGGGGCTTATGATCTAATGAGAGAGACAGTCATTAAATTAATGATCACATAAGTAATACCATCACCACAGTGATAAGTGCCTTGAAGAAAAAGAAAACAGCTCTTTGAGAGTGACCACAGGGGAGTTAAACTAAACAACAGGCACAATGGAGGTTTCTTTGAAAAGGTAACATTAAACTGACCAAAAAGTGGGTTGGGAGGGACAAGCTGAGAAACCTGAGAAAATTGTGCACAAATTAGAGAGTATCACACATTGGGAAAACGGTTGTCCAAAGGTTGGGTTGCTGAGTAGTAGAGGGAAGAAGATGAGATCGGTATATGCAGATATGAAGAGGCTGGAAGGGAAAGGACATTTGCTGATGTATGATGGAGCTGGAAATTTAGGCTTATTTAGTGGCACGGAAACATATCCGAAGCTACTAAAATGGGCAGGGGTAAATGAGCATTTGTAAAGCAGTGGAAATGGAAATGAGAGGAAAGAACCAAGAACTATACAAATCAAAGAGACTGACTCAGCATAGGTATTTTGGATTTGCAGGTCAGAAAGAGACAGAGAAAGCAGGAAAAGGTGATTCCTGCTGAATGAATGGGATTATAGGAAGGAACCAGGCTTTCGAGGAAGATGATAAATTGAATTCGGACATGCTGAGTGTGAGCAGCCTGGAGCTCTTCCGGGTGAAAATGTTCAGTAAGCCGCTGGAAATGGAGACGCGGACTCAGGAAAGAAGTCGGGTCTGGAGAACTGGGGTAAGAGGACACCGATTTGATGTCCAGTCAACTGCCAACTCAGTCTCTCTACTTAACCATCTAAGCTTTTTTATTTCCTTCCTAAGCTTTCTCCTCCTCTTGTGTCCTCTGTTACAATCACACCACCACCCATCCAGAGCTCTGTCCAGATCATCTTTGCCACTTCCGCTTTGCTTAGTACCCACATCCAAGCAATCACTGAGTCCTGCTCTGTCATGTCAAGAGACGTATCTCTTGAAAGTCCCCAACAGACAATTTCCTATGCTGCAGCTTCCTACTCCCAAAGCAAGCCACCTTCCACTCTTACCAAGACTATTTCTTCCTTAGTATCGCTACATAAACTCCTATTTCCTCCCTATCCGATCCATTCTCCACACCCGAGGTCCTGGGGATATTACATAAGCAAAACAGCCACAGTCCCTGACTTGAAGGGCCTTCAAATGACTAAAGGGAGATTGCCAATTAAACACTTGTAATACGGACAAGTCAGTAGTATGACGGGGGAAATGGACAACTGTAGCAAACCGATCCTTTGCCAGGAGGTGGCAAGCCCAGAATGCAATCTTGGCATGTTGGCAGTATCTCCGGGTCAGTTCTTATGCATGCTTGCATGGTTTGGGGCCAGTGGGAATGAAACAGAAGATTGGCAACAAACCTTGTGTTTGAAGTGGGAGGAGGTACGAGGGTAGCGGGAAAGATTGCATTCAGGGCACACGTGTTTGTGCGGCTGTCAGAGGTAAGGGAGTTAGTTTTTCTGGGGCATTTTTTTTATGCCCAACACATAGGTAAGCTCTGTACTTGCAAGTATTTTTTTTTACTCTAATATTTCGGTATTAAATTTTCTATTAATGATTTTAGGGGACTTGCTATATCTCCCTGGTGATTTATCAGATCTATTTTTCCCTTCATTTTACATTCTTTTTTCTGCTTTATATATCTCAGTGAGTCTTTCCTTTTGCTTTGGTAGACCCTATTTTTTCAAGGTAAATTTTTCTACCATGCTTTATATTCATCCTCCAGTTTCTTTTCTTATCCCTTCCCTGAGGCCATTCTAAATCCTCTCTTCTTCTAACACCATCTTCATTCAGCTTCTCTTCTCTCCAGACCCTGCCAGACCCTCTGAGCTTGCTTATAAGGTATCCTTCCCTTTGCAAACATTGTCTTCTTCCTTAATAACCTCGGGCATAAAGCGCCCTCCAACCCCCACTGCCCCCACTGGCCTTAAAAGAGACAAACAGGTTCACCTGGGTGGCTCAGTTAGTTAAGTGTCTACCTTCAGCTCAGGTCATGATCCCAGGGTCCTGCGATCAAGCTCTGCATCGGGCTCCCCACTCAGCAGGGAACCTACTTCTCCCTCTCCCCCTGACTGCCGCTCCCCCTGCTTGTCCTCTTTCTCTCTCTCTATCAAATAAATAAATAAAATCTTAAAAGAGAAAGAGAGAGAGAGACAAAAGAAAAGATAAAGCCACTCCAGGGCAGCAGGAGATAAAGCCATCAGCTTCTCCTCAGGGAGAGGCTACTCTCCCAGTGATTGTATCTCACTATGCCCCAGAGAGGGATACATGTGCACTGAAGAAGAGAGAAGGAGAAATCTGATTTCCTTGGACTTTTCTCCTACTGACAAGGAAGAGAGACCACAGGTAGTCGGAGCAAATCCAGCAGACGTGCAGGCCTCTCAGCAAGTGTCTCAGCATACGTTCTGCTTGGACTGTCGGACAATAAGTACTGACTACTGGGCCAGGAGCGTTAGCATTTAGAATAGGAACACAATATGGTCTTTGAGCTCAGAGCTCGGGGTAAAGCAGAGAAGCTCACTTCATCACAGCAGCACTATAGTATACCCATAAAAGAATATGTTTTAGAAGGATCAAGATTTGATTATAATCGCAGCTCCATCATTCCAAGCCCTACCTTTTCCAGCTGAGTGACTTTTGATATGTTATTCAACCCTTTAAGCATCAGCCTCCATATCAGTAAAAGAGGGAAAATAAGAGCTTGCACTGGATCGTGACGCATGAAGCAATTAGGAAAGAACTGGATGAATGGTAAGGTTTGCCTCCAGGAGCTGCTACCCCGGTTCAGAAAAAACTAGATGCGATGATGTGCCTTTCCGCTTGCTCTGCAACCAAATGAGACAACAGAGTTGGACTGGCCCTACTTGGTTGATGGTAAAGCTATAATATTGATCATATAGATAATATATATTAAGTTCTTGTTCTGAGCTAAGAATTTTACTTGCATGAGTCACTTAACCTTTTAAGTTTTCCTCTATGCAAGGAAGGTACTCTTTTGTTTTTGGTTTTAAAGATTTTATTTATCTGTTATTTATTTGAGAGAGAGAGAGAGAGAGAGAATGCGGGGGAGGAGCAGAGGGAGAGGGACAAGCCGACTCCAACACTGAGCACAGAGCCTGAAGTGGGGCTCAATCCCCCAACCCTGAGATCATGACCAGAGCCAAAACCAAAGAGTTGGACGTTCAACTGACTGACCCACCCAGGTGCCCCAGGAAGGTATTGTTTTATAGATGCAGACACTGTGGCTCACAGAACTGACTTTTTATTTATACAACCAAAACAGTGGATCCGCGATTCCAACGTCAGTGGCCTAAACTCAAAGCTTATATTCTAAGGCACTACTCAAAGGTCTTAAAATTCTTTGCTCCTGTATCCCTCAAAAAATCTTGATCTACTGTTTTGCCACTTATACATTTCACTTTTTTAAAGATTTTATTTCTTTATTTGAGAGAGAATGAGCAAGAGAGAGAGAGAGAGAGAGAGAGCACACAAGCAGAGGCAGAGGAAGAAGCAGACTCCCCACTGAGCAGGAAGCCGGACACAGGAGAAGCAGGAGAACTTTCTTTGTAAGAGGAGGAGGGAGAACTCATGAGACACCTTAACTGTAGATAGTCTTCGATCAGTTTTAAGAAACATATGAAAACCCCCACTGGTAGATTCATCCATGAAAGCAGAGTCTGTCTCAATTATCACTACATCCCAACCCAAGCACGTAATTGTTCCTTTATCTCTTTGAAATTGTACTTGTTTCACCTTTGCTATAGAGTTTAATCATAATGTAAAATAGTTTTAAATTTCAAATTATTTTGTATATAAATAAAATATAAATTTCATTTCTGTGACTATAAGGTTGTAAGTTAACTAATATATTCTTAGTTGTATTTAAAATGATTAATAGTACATCATGGATCAAAACAACATAAATTCATGCATGTTTTTAATAAACATAAAATAAAATTTTTATTAGAGATCTATCTCTTAGTGAGATAGACAGAGGAAGCATGTTTAATATCTTTGAATATAAGTAATGCCAATTATTTCAAAAAACCACTTTGGTGCCCTCAAGGTTTTTCCACTTGAAACAGTGAGTTATGCAAGAGTCAGCAGAGTAAGCAGGAGAACTTTCTTTGTAAGCAAAAGAAGGGAGAACTCATGAGACACCCTAACTGTAGATATTCTTTGATCAGTTTTAAGAAACATATGAACATTAAAAGTTATAGATAATGGATGACCTCACCTTAAAACTCTGTATGACCTCACCCCTTGGAAAATCTTCATGCATGCTGGGAGGGCACACATCCCACTTAGAAGATCCCTGTGGTACAGTGAACTGCCTCCCACAGATCAATGCCAACTGTGCTCCAGGAAGAATATCCCAGTACGGGATCTAATGAGCCCCTAAACTTGGCTGCCAGCTTGGTCAGGATGGAAGTTCAGCATGAGAGAAGTTCTGTTGCATTAACCCAGGACCTTTGCTGCATACAGCCAAAGAACTAGCTGCCTTCCCATGGGATAAGACTGCTTTTTTTTTTTTTTAAAGCAATAGGAAGCCCTAGACTTCTAAAGTATAAAAGATACCTTGGATGTCAACTATTTAACTCTCTCATTACAGAGAAGAAAAGATTACCAGCCGGTTACCAGGAATGTCAGTACCAGAATACAGATCTTCTGATCTTGGTATAGGGTGTGACAGAAGGTTAGCTATCTTCTGGAAGTGTATGTCCTTCCATTTCTTGTGTGGGGTCTCTCGCCAGAGACTATATTTATCAGACCCCTAGCGGTTAGGTGCCACCATGTGACTGAGACCCCGGCAAAGGAATTTGATGAAAACAAAAATTCTATTTGCCTTCCTAGCCCGGCTCATAAAATCCTCCCATGTGGCACTTCCCCATGCTCTTTTCTCTTCCAGTTACCTTCAATGGAGACAACCCTCAGGTAGACTTCAGGAGCTGAATATTGCAGATGAAAGAGCCTCTTTGAACTGGGATCCCTGCTGACTTGTTAATTTCCCCAGAACTTTCTTAGGAACAAGAAATAAACTTCTGATATGCTTGTGCCATTATACATTTTGGAATCCATTTGTTATAGCAGCCTCCACAAGGTTTTATATAGCATTCCACCCTTCCTTTCCTTTGGTCTGATGAGTAACTTCAACCTGTTTTAAAATGTAAGAATGTAAAAGTTCTAGTATATGGAGATAACAGTTTGGTCCATGGACTAAAGGTTGCATGAACTGGTAAAATAGTAACAATTTTTAGCTTTGCCGGGCGGTGAAATGTGCAAATAAGGTGTTAATTGCACTCAGCTTCTAATCACCTAAGATGCAGTCTCTGTATCAGTTCACAGTCAAGGGGGGACAGGGGCAAGAGGGGATGGAAAGCAGGTATCAATCTCCAGAACTGGGCACCCAGGAGGACTCTCAGAGGTTACCCAAATACTTCCTCCTCACAGTGAGACCTGGGAGGAGAAACTGAGCGGTCACGGGTAGTACTCTATAGACCAGAGTTCAAATGTATCTCTGCTGATCCTTGGCTGTATGACTTCAATTTAGGTGGGCTTCCTAACCTTTCCAAGCCTCAGTTTCCTCCTTAAGACAAGAATAACCATGCCTACCTATCAAAGGCCGTAATTAGGATTAAATGAGATAAAAAGTGCCTAGCATAGCAGTGGCCCCATAAATGTTGGTTTCTTTCCTGCAACAAAACCAGAGTCCGAACCCAAGCTTCCTCAAGCCGCCCCAGTTCGGTCCCTTCCCAGCCCCACCAAACTGCCTCCAACTTCCAATCCCCAACCTTTCAGCAGAAGTTCTTCTGTTGCTTTCCCAGGCTCACTGAGGCCCACCAGGCTCTTCCAGGTGCCCTGGGGGCTGGGTAGCACAAATATAAAAACTGTGAGCATCTGTAGTCTTGTTTCTGGCTTTAATCAATCATTTGATATACAGTTATTTAAAAAACTGTAAGAGACATTGACTCCCTGTGGCTTGCTGCTGCAGTATCGCGGACTAAACTTAGTGCCCGTCAGGGCTTCAGTCTCAACCCCGGTTCCTACAGGTCCCTGCTCTGTGTCCCTTGGGGTTTGGCTTCCTCAGGTGGAAACCCAGGGGCATAAATTACATAATAGGCTAAGATTATTACTGATTCTAAAATTTCATTGTTCATTGATGTCTCATCAAACACTTCATCTTGCCTTAACCCTGGAGTGTAGTTCTTAGCCCTGTGATTTTGCACCATTGTTTCCACGTAAGCCAGCAAAGCAGAAGGAGGTGGAGAATGGCTTGTTTATCTGATCTTTTACACTAAGGTGGTCCTCAACTTGAAAAAGAGTAAGGTAGACCACCTTTGAGACACAGTACATGGCCATCAGAAAGCTGAACCGCGCTATTCTCTAGCACGGAACTGAATGTGGCTCAGATACCAAAAAAAAAAAGGAAAAGAAAAAGAAAAACCTGGTAGTTAGGTTAAGTTAAACATCACAGGGACATCCGTATGAAATAATAAATGAAGCAAGGAAAGAAATGAATGTCTGCCCCGAAAGAGGAAAAGTCCCCCACTCCTGATATGCATCCATTAAAGAAATATTTACAGAAAGGGGGAGAGAAACTTTGGGTAGCATTTTCACAGAAAACCACTGTGGTGGAAACAAATGCCCTATTTCTTGTAGCCTAAGATGTTTGCACTTATGCCACCCACACACGGAAGTCCAAAGGGCAAGGACTAAACATGACCCAGAAGTCACTCCCAATGGTGGGCCATACCCCTTTTCTGATTGATTCATTCATTAAACAAATATTTATTGACTATCCTCTATATACCAGGCTCAGGTCCAGGATCTGGGGATCCATTGCTGAATAAAATATACAAAACCCCTGCATTCATTTAAATCACATTCTAGTGACTAATTTACCTCTGGTCCTGGAATGTGTAAGATAATGCTTCAGTCAAAAGGGTAGTTTAAAAATGGAGCACTGTGCTTCTAGATTTAAAAAAAACGGGGGGGGGCAGTAAGGTGTCTTTTAAAAACCTCCATCCATCCCACTGGCATCCAATCATCAAAGGTAAAGGAAGGCCAGTCAGGTCACCGCTGTGTGACAGCCTGCTCAAGTCAGCTGATAAAAATGACCTCCTCCTCGCCGGTCTGCTTGGCAGGGACCAATATCTCTAATGCTTGGAACCTGGGATCTTTCACAATTTGCAGTCACAAAATCAAGGTTCAACAGGGATATCCCAAACTATTCCTTTTATAAGAATTCCACAAAACATTTCTTTATGCTAGCCCCAGAAAACTTGATTTCCACACGTTATTCTGCCTTAGGAACCGGGATTCAGGGACATTCAGGGACATGTCAGACCCCCATTGGCCTTGCCGACACCCACAACGGTAACACATGAACTAAACTGGTGCAAGACCTACTGTGTTGGCCTCCTTCTCCAAAAAACCAGGTCACCCTCGTAAAATGTGTTTTATACCAAGCCTCAGAAACCAGTGAAGAATGCAGCCCGCTGGTAGTCACAGAGTGAGGAGGAATTGTTCACAGGAATGCATGCGCGTGCACACACACTCAGCCACTCAAGCACACATGGGGAATTCCAAAATCACCGTATTAGATCACCAGCAGGAGTTACTGCAGCTAAACTAAAACAAAAAATGAACCACTTAGTACCCAAGGCTGTCCTTCTAGGCACTGACGTCTCCCTCCCGTAAGAGTTGACAATGGCAGGCTGTCAAGTGAATACCTCACGGCCTCCTCCCGCTGTCTCATGCCTCACAATGCAGCTTTACAAAGATAAAATATTAAGTATGTGTCAATCAGGCCTTCTTAAACTAGCTCTGTGCAATGTCTGTCAAAGCCCCTCCCGGGCCAGTTCCTGCCAGGAAATGACCACTGCCCAAGGAGAGGCTGACGGCCCAAGTGTGGCTCCATATTCGGTCTGTTGGGAAGTACGTTTTCTCATTTCCACAACTCTTCACATTTGGAAAAATACTTTATGATCATTTTAATTACATGACTTAGGAGACTAATCCTCAGAAAAGCTCTGCCAACTAAATCTGAACTGATATTCTGCTTTTAGAGATGGGAAAACCGAGAGACTTATACAAGACCATGCACCATTTCACATCTGTGACTAACCATTTAGTTCGTGGATAAAGTGGCTGGTAACAGTATCTATTTGCTATCAGAGATGTCAATTATGAATGTCTTCTGCTCTTCCTCTGCTCCCATCTCCCTCCTCCACTCATTCCCAGAGTTCTGGAACACCATAAATACTTGAGCGATACCTAATGAATGACCTGACAGAGCCCCCCAGGGCAAAGCTCAGGACAGTTGTGGAATCCACTGAGCATCACAGGCTCAACCGAATGTAGAACAGGATTCCCCAGATAATTAGAAAAGAATGTGTAATGGATTCCCTTCCAAAGCTTGCCAAGGGGAAGTCTAGGGAGCCCCTAGATTTAACCATTAAGCCTTAGTAACCATATGAGGGAGTTGGAGAGACCCAGTAAGAAGGGTCTGTAATATTTCACTCCTCTCTGTGGTTTTCCTCTGTCATTCCTACACACACCCCCTACAGGCCCATTAAGGGCAATGGGGGATAAGGGCAGTTGGAGGGCTCCCAGGAAACTGCTCCCTGAGGCTGGGAGTGACTGCCTACCCCACTGACAATGTTCACTGAACTGCATCCACAGACAGTTCAGGGGAGAAACTGATGGCTGTTCCCTGGAATATGGGTGTCTCTGGACACAGAGCCTGGGCTAGCTTCCCACTGAAGAGGTCGGCTGGAGCCAAGCTACCAAAGAGGAGTGCAGAGAGAGGGCGGCAGGCTACACTCTCACCATGAAGATGTTTGAGTTTCCTAGGATCCAAGTGGGCATTGCAAAGCATGTCCAGGCTTGAGACATAGGGCATGGACCCCCTTCTAAAAGGGCTGACCCGGTAATAGGTTGTATGGGGTAAACCTCCAAGAGCAGGAGCACAGAAGGGAATCAAAGAATGATGAAGCAGAGTTGTCCCCAATGAACCTCCAAGGAACCCAGGAGAGTGGCCCACAGAGAGATGATGTATGTAAGCACGGCACACAGAGAGAAAAGCGAGGACCAAGAGAGAGCCAGATAAGCAGCATCCAGATACACAAAAGGATTTTTGTCCCTTTCCTTCTAGTTGTCCACCTCCATCACTGATCCTAGAAAAGACCCAGAAAAAACAGGAGGTGGAATAATGAAGTGGAAGAGCACGTTATCAAAGGCAGTGGGTGTGGGGGAGGGGCAGGAAACTGTCCCTGTCTCAATTCCCATTGACTTGTGTCCATTTAATAAACCTGGTTGCACAGTAGGCTAAGGTAGGTCCTGAGGCCTCTCCTCATAGATCACACCCCATCCATTTCTCCCAATCACACGATACGGGGTGAGGAAGTAATGCAGGGAAATGGAGCACATTCCTTTCTCTCATGAATTTAAGCGGCTCCTCAAAATTGAGAGTTTACACGAATAAACAGGTGACCTCCAAGTTCAGTTCTGGGCCAGTTCTTAATATTAAATTACTTCAAGGCTTCAGAGAACTGAAAATCATCCTTTCTTCGTCAAAGGGTTGGGAATCCCTGATTTAGTGGATTGGCAGTCCCCAAAACTAAAGCCTGGAATCTGTTCAACAAACCCCTGTGTGATTCAGGGACAACACCTGATTCCTCCAAATCTTCATTTCCCCATCTGTGGCCTAAGATCCTTGAAACCTGCTTTCTGTCCATTTTCCTGGGATAGAAAGACTTCCTATGAGACCTGTGTTAATAGTATTACACAGATGTTCCCAATTTCTTACTACAAAGCTGAAATCTTGACAGAATCCTCCTCTCAAGGGCCAGACCCGGTAGTACTAACTTGACAGAGCCACCACCATAGGCTTGCAAAGACTTTCAACCCTCGTGATCGAAAAGGCCAGTGGTAAGTGCTGGAGTCTGTTTACCATGGGAATTGTTGACTGGGTGGGTAATATACTATTCCTTTGTCCAGGTCTGAGTGGGCTGGGGTGGGGGTGAGGAGAGGGAGCCGAACACAGAATTAGCCTGGCCACAGCCACTAAGAGAATTGGTATCGTCCCATGAATAAGTAGGGATTCAGTCTGGCAGGCAAAGCACCACAGTCAGCCCACAATGGTCCAGATGGCCAGAGGCAGAAGCAAACAGGGCGAGGTGGCACCATCTCAACAGGTGGGCACAACACAACATTTGAGAGACGGGAGGCAGACACTCGAGAGAAAGCGCAGGATACGGACCATAAACTTCAAGTGAGTCTCTCAACAGACGATAGAGCCCAGGCTTCAGGTGGGAATTTGGGACAGATCTTTAGGCTCTGAGAAATGGATAATTAAGAACAAGGAGGGAACAGATGAATAGGCAGGTAAATTGGAACCAAGATGGAGGAATTAAGATAGGCCAGTTATAAAAAATAAAGTATGGGGATTGCGTGTGAGAACAAATCAAACATTCAGATGTTCAGACGAGGGCTAAAGGGCGGAGGCAGACCATCCACTGTGAGGGACATGAAGCCAGGTGAGGTCTGCACATCGAATCTAGTGGCTCCATCTGGGGAGAGGAAGAACCCTGGGTAGAAAAAACCGGGTTGGGCCTGACGCAATTTACATCAGACTTGAGGAGAATATTAAGAGGACGGAATAGTATTAAAATCAGTGAACTTTTCTCATTATACCCCCTCTTTGCTCCACTCAGAATAAAATATGTTGATCAATACAGAAAGATGGGCTCTCTAGAATACTCCTTAGGGACTTTGTAA
>JAPYYJ010002168.1:0-13190 GCA_028533885.1 Nasua narica | reverse complement strand
TGGCTGGTCTTCTGGGGGAGGGGCCTGCCGCGTTGTTTTCCAGTCAGTCTTGCTTGGGTTGAGTCACCCTGCCCCCCAGTCAAGGGGCTGAGCTCTGTGGAAACCGGTTTCTCAGTCTCTTGCTCTCTGAAGGTTTTTGGCCTTTTGTAGCCTTTTCACCTTTTCAGGGAGTCCAAGCAATGAATCTGCCCAGAAGCACCCAGACCTCCGAGTTGCAGGAAGCCCGAGTCTCTGCGCCCCTCTGTGTGGTTCAGAACACACACTCCCCTCCGCGAAATTTCTGCTCACAGTGCAGCCTGTTGCCTGCTTTCTCTCCGCGGGCGGGGATCGCTCAGGCTCTGTAGTGCGCTGCGACCGGGAAAAACTGCAGCTCGTGAACCATCACAGACACTCAAAAAGGTGCTTGCAGGTTCGAGCCCGGCCCACAGGTTGTTACAGAGAGCAGAAATCTGCAGGTTCAGGAATCGCGGACTGGATCCCCTACCAGTTCCACTCTGGGGTGCTCCTTCCTGGGAGAGTGGGTCCAAGCGCTGGTGCCTGCGACCACTCCCTTCCACTAGTTACTCCTCCGAACTTTTTGCCCTTTTTAAGTTTTTTTAACGGGCTCTAAGTTAATCCTGGTCCCCCGCCACCAGGCACTTTCCTTTGGGGTATTACTGTCCTTGGTTAGCTTCTGGTGGCTCCCTCCCCCTTTTGCTTATCCTCCGATATCAGCTCAAGTGTTCCCACTTTGATTTTACCTCTCCACTGCTGTCTTCTGCTCTCGGAGAGATCCCGGAGTGAGAAATCTTTCTTCTCAGGGTGATTTCATGGGTGTTCAGCGTGTTCTGGTAGATTTCCAGCTCACTTTTGGGGACTGGTTGCTGCAGGATCTCTTACTTCTCCGCCATCTTGCCCCCCTCCCTTCAAAACCTCCTAAAAGGAGCTTTTAAACATGATTTGTATGTTCAGATCTTATTAAATATACCTCTTCTGGATGAATCTGTTTCTGGTAGATCTTTCCAATGTTTTGGGACAGTGCTACCATTTCTCTTACTTCTTGGGATAGTACCTAAAACTCAACTTTCTAGTAGTTATTATTCCAAGACAAAGAAACTTTACTTATATTAACCAAAGAAATCTAATGTCTGATGCTTATTTTTCAAGTTCTGCACCTTCTATTCCAGCAAAATACTATGAAATGTCTAAGACTTTGCCAATACTCGTAGATTCAACTAATTTAAAGAATTAAAGCAGTTTAAAAGAAACTTTGAATCAACTTCTTTGAACCTCTGTAGCCATATTTGTAAAATGAGAACAATAAAACCTCCATGCCAACATAACCCTCTTGAATTCTAGAACATGAAACTTGGAAATGCTTCCCTCAAATAATCTCATCTGGCCTCCTCCCTTACCTCATGAGTGAAGTATGAGCTTCAAATGGACAATGTAGGTGCATTTAGAAAGAAGCTACAAGGTATTAGCATCATCACTCTTCATTTTTATTTGAATGATTCTGAAGCTAACTGTTCCAGAGTTTCCTCCAAGAGGAGCTTTTTGGCTGCTAACTTACTGGTTATCTTGATCGGAAAGACTTCTCTTTTTCAACATCCCTACCAATTTTCTGTTCTAGGCCTTAGATCTATGCAGAATAAAGTGCAGAATAATAGCCAGTATGTTTTTTATGCATCTGAATCCACTTTGATGGTTACATTTAAATTTATCCCTGGAAAAATTAACATATATCCCTAACCCAGAAGGCATTTCCTGATTTACCTTATTTCAAGTGTCATCTTCCTGGTAGAAAAACAGTATGTCTTATCTGAGAAAGCTTGGAAGAGATAATATCATTTAAAGACCCAAATGCCAGTCTTCAAAACAACTGCATCTGAATTACCTGGGAGACCTTTGACAAATGTAGAGTTTTTTGTTTTTAATTTTATTAAACTTTTTATTATGAAAAATTCAAACATATAAAAAATGAGAGTATATCAGAAAGAATTCCTAGATAATCATCACCAAGCTTCCATAGTTAAATGCCCATAGTCGATGTTGTTTCATTCCTATCATATCCAACTACTCCCTGGATTATTTTGAAGCACATTTCATCCATAAATATTCCAAAATGCAAATATATTTTTTTCACCTATTTTTTCAAGGTTTGCAAATTCCTGAAATTCTGATTCAGTGTGAATGAATCAGGCCCAGCAACCTGTATTTGTAATAGATGAAACTGATATAGAAATTTAACAACAGCTGCATTTGATTCTCTTTTTAATATAGAGAAATAGAATCTAGACAAGGAAAGTCACCAGCTAAAGTTTACTTTTTTGCTCTGTCAGAGACAAATTACAATTTTAAATAAAGAAATATTCTGAAGTCCATTCAGAAAAGACACCATTTGTGGGGAAAGTGCTTTGAAAATAATGGGCCAATACCAGAAGGCAAGGAAACAATTTTCTGAGATGTTAACTAAGCAATGACGGCTTTCTAGTCCATATTAAAGTCTCATGCCTTTGAGCTCAGCCTTCATTGACTGGACTACTCATTTGGAAATTAATCACAGACAGCCTTGTGACAGCTCATGTATTATAGAATTGATTTTACTCTTGAATTGCCTTAACTCTTTGACTAAATTGTAAGCTTACGAAAGTTAGGGACCCTGCCTCATCCAGCTTTATACTATTATCCTTCTCATTCCTTGACAGAACCCTGCATGGTGTTCTGTCTCATGTGATAATTTACAACAGTGCATTGCTTCTTACCTTAGTCACACCATTAAGGGATTCATTCTATACTACATTTCTATACTATTGTGTTAAATGTATGGAAAAAGTGATTGTACCTCACAATGTCCCTAAGTACTAGGACACCCATGTGTTGTGATTCAAAAGGTCCTATTGAAATGTCCTGAATCAGAAATATTTCTTCAGTGGCTTGTCATATTGCCTGGAATTGCCACTTCTACTTATCTCCTTAATTGACTAGATTGAGACCTTAAGGTTCAAACAGAAATGTTAATCTAGGAGCTTCTTAGCATAAATGAGCTGACACAGATGATTGCACTCATGATGCAGATCCCTTTGATGTCATAAATGGAGCATGGACATTGCTTCATATGGATATCCTAATTGGGATTCTCTACTGGAGGTCATGGGGCTGTTGAGTACCTAATGGGTGGAAATAGGTTTACTGAATAGAAACACAGGATAGCATTGTGGCTAAGAATACAGGTTTTCTGAGTGAGATGGATGCATTGCAATCTTGGTTGTATCATTTGCTAGTTGTGTGACATTGGTGTAGTCAATTTCCCTGAGACTCATTTCCTTCATCTATAAAATAGGAGGTTAATAATAAAACCTACTTTATTTATTCATCCAACAAATTTGAGGGCCTTCTATGTTTTAGGCTCTGTGCTTAAACTGGGGATATTATAGATAACAAGCCAGGCAGGGTGTCTCCACCCCTAAACTTAAATTCTACATTTTAAGATTGTGCTGAGACTTGAATGAGATAATGCTCATGAAGAACTTAGTATGGTAGCTAGATATATAGGAGATATCATAGACATTAGTTATCTTTATGGCTATTATCCAGGAAGGAGGGTGGATGGCACTACCGAAAGATATTTCATAATTTGCCTGAGACTCGTGCTGTATATGCAGTGGTAAAGAAAAATCATAGGCTGGGCTTCCCAAACCTATGGAAAGGTTAGAAGCAACCACAAAAGAACATTTGAGGAATGGAGAAAAATCTTTCCTAGCCAAGAATATATTATTTGTGCTTAAAACCATAGCAGATCAAAAGAAGCCCCTTCCTACAGCAGCAAATCCATGTCAGGGTCTATGTAAGTCAGAATGTTTATATTACATGGATTTGTACAATAGCTAGAGAAACAGATGTATGATAAGTGAGCTTTGTATAGGTGAAGCAAACATCTCATGTACTTTGAAGACTGACATTTACAAAATTTGGGGAAGAAAGGGTGCAAACTCTCTGTGATACACATCAGTAGACATGATATTGGGAAACGATCATCTGGTAAGAACTAGAATAGAATTTAACATAAAGAAAATGGAGAATAGTTACAAGATAATAAAGAAATAATTGATAAAAGAAGAGGAGGATATAGGACCTACTTCTGAAGACAATAATAGAAAATCCAATGCAAACTATACAGGGTGGTATGGTGTACTTGGACTTGATTCAGCAGGAATCGATAGTGGAGAAGTTCAATCTGAAAGATGGGGCAGGTAAGCAGCATCTAGGTGTCCAAGGGTCATACTCAATACAAGAGATAATGTGTCTAAGACAACAACACTAACTTTATTCCCCACTGACCAGTATGGGTGAAACTTTCCAATATTTTCTAATGTTCTATATTTTCTGCCCTGGTCAGGAGTAGCTTAACAACTTGGGTGGGTTAAGCCTGCAGATACCATGTATTAGTAACTCCAGCTGAGAAAGTCTGACATCAGGTGTCTTTGTTTTATTTGTATCGTAATAGATGAGGAGAGAGAAACAGCTTGAAAGTTAAAGGGTCAAGCATAGCAGGTATGTATAGAAACATCGAAACACACACAACTATATTCTCACTCAAAAATCCAGGCATGGAGGAGAGCAGTTAAGATGACAGAGAAGTAGGGGTCCCTGAACTTGCCTTATCCTTTCAGTACAGGTAGATTAACATTCAAGTATTTTGAACAACTAGGAAGAGGATCAGAGGATTAAGGAAGCAGTCTGCACAGTTGGAGTTAGAGAACAAAACATGGCAGATGCAAGGTTCAGAGCCCTGAATTGGGGGAGGAGAAAGCCACATGGCTGAGAAGGGAAGGGAACAAGTTTCGCAGACCAATGTCAGGAAGAGGGAGAAAGTGGAAAAGGGCACAGAGGGTTGCGACTACACAATAAGTGGTGGTGAGATGCACTGGGTAGCTCAGGGAAAGATGATTCCCAGACATTTGGAAGAGCATATTTTGCCTCCCCAAGAACAAAAGGCCAGTTGGGGAGCCATTGTGAGGAACTCAACAGCACGGTCAGAGGTGCATGCAGAGGGCAGAAAACCCCTTAACAACTTTTCATGGTGAAGCACAATAGGTTTAAATCTCTGTGTGTTTGGTGAGTGGCTGCCTTTCTGGGGCTGGGCTGAGCGGAATGCAGAGACTGGAGCAGATTGTGGATAACCTGGCCACTTCTTTCCACTGTCTACCATGATAGATTCAAGCCTCTGTGATGGCTTTTCTGGGACAGAAGGGAATAGGACTAAGAGACTGAGTTGAGTACAGAGGGCTGATAGCATGATTCCAGCTTTTTGCTGATAAACTAGCTTCTGTGCATGCAATCTGCAGTGGCTTTTTGGGGACAGGACAGTGCTGGGCATACCTCAAACCACTCCATGAGGACAGGAGAGGACAAACACCTTACCAGGCCCTTTAAACCAAGGAGTTTTGAATCCCAGCCACTGGCACAATAAAATACAGGAGATCTGCGGCTCTGGGTGTGTTGATGGCCAGGGCACAGATAGGTTAGGGCAGTTAGGAACTGACAAAAACTGGGGACACAGCAGACTGTTTTCTTTTCTGAGAGGGCCTCCTGAATAGCTGTTGCCTCCCCAGGTTCCAGAGGATGAGGTGAGGTCATATTCTACCTCCTCCCCCCTCCCCTTCTCCTGTCCACCAACACAGTCAGAATCTAGACAGAAACACAGCACCTCCACTGGAGGCTGGAGTCCCCTACGCTAAACCCTGCCCCCGTCTATCTGGCAGGAGCATCTTTACAAGGGCAAGTCGGCTTGTGAGCCAGCCCAGCAGGCCTCTCCCTCAGAAGACCAACACAGGTTGCAGCATCTACCAAGTCTGCTGATTAAAAAAAGCTCCAAACATCAACTTCTGGTGGAAATAAGACCAGGCTTGTTTGTTTTTTTTTTCTTTCTTTCCTTAATTTTTAAATTTTTTTACATTTTTAAAATTTTCCTATTTCTTATCTTTTATTCTTTGTCTTTTACTTTATATATATGTATACTTTCCATTTTTTTCTTCTCTCTCTTTCTCTTTTGCATCAAGCTTATAATCTTTTGTTCATTTGTTTGTTTGTTTGTTTCCTACTCTTATTTTTCAGATCAGGCTTCTTATATTTTTTCTCTTTTCTCCTTTCCCTATTCTTCTTTCCTTTTTTGTTTCTTATTTTTTAGAATCAGGCTTATAGTTTATTCTTTGTTTTGTTTGTATCCATGTTTGTTTCATTTCTTCTTTTGTCTTGGATCAGGCTTTTTTTGTTTTGTTTTTTGTTTTTGTTTTTCTTTTTTCTTCTTTTCTTTTCTTTCTTCCTTTACAGCTTAACTTCACAAACAAATCAAAGCACACTTACATAAATGTCTAAACACTCCCTACTACAAATAAGGAGGAACTCTGTAGAGGAAAGGCCAGTGGGAAAGAGCAGTCAAAACACAACAGCAGAGTGTACACAGCATACACAGGAAACACTTCCTGAAGCTTTTGTTTTGGCTGTTATTGCTGTTTTGGCTAGGCATTTTTTTTTCCTTTCTTCCTGTATTTTCTGGACACAATGACTAGAGCAAGAAATTCACTGTAAAAGAAAGAACAGGAAGTAGTACTGTCTGAAAAGGATTTACTCAATATAGATATAACTAAGATGTCAGAACTAGAATTCAAACTAACAATTACAAAGATACTAGCTGGGCATGAAAAGAGCAGAAAAGACACATGAGAAACCCTTACTATAGAAATAAAAGACCTAAAATTTAACCAGGCTGAAATTTTTTTTTAAAGATTTTATTTATTTATTTGACAGAGAGAGAGAGAAGGCAGGCAGAGGGAGAGGGGGGAAGCAGGCTCCCTGCTGAGCAGAAAGCCCAACGTGGGGTTCAATCCCAGGACCCTGAGATCATGACCCGAGCTGAAGGCAGAGGCTTAAATCACTGAGCCACCCAGGCGCCCCAACCAGGCTGAAATTTAAAATGGTATTACTGAGATGCAGTCAAAAATGGAGGCTGTAACTGCTAAGAAGAACGAGGCAGAAGAGAGATATAGTGATAAAGAAGACAAAATGATGGAAATTAAGACAGCTGAGAAAAAGAGAAAAGCAACTCCTGGATCATGAGGGAAGACTTCAAAAACTCAGTTATACCATAAAGCACAATAATATTGCAATAATAGTGGTTCCAGAAGATGAGGAAAGAGAAAGGGGGGCAGAAGGTTTATTTGAATAAATTATAACTGACAACTTCTGTAATCTGGGGAAGGAAACAGCATCCAAATCCAAGAGGCACAGAGTACCCTCTTTAAAATCAATAAAAATAGGTCAACACTCCAACGTATAATAGTGAAGCTTGTAAATTTCAGAAATTAAAGAGAAAATCCTGAAAGCAGTTCAAGACAAAAGAGGTCCTGAAATTCCCAGGGGGAGAAACATGAGGCTGGCAGCAGACCTATCCACAGAGACCTGGCAGACCAGAAAACACTGGCACGATATAGTGAAAGTACTAAATGGGAAAAATATGCAGCCAAGAATACTTTGTCTAGCAAAGCTATCATTCAGAATAGAAGGAGAGATGAAGAGTTTCCAGGACAAACAAAAACTAAATGAATTAATGAACACTAAACCAGCTCCGAAAGAAATATTAAAGGATATATTTTGTGTGAAGAGAGATACCAAAAGGAACAAAGACTAGAAAGGAACAGAGACAATATACAGAAACAGTGACTTTATAGGTAATACAATGGCACTAATTTCATGTTTCAATAGTTAATCTAAATGCAAATGGACTAAATGATCCAATCAAAAGACAGAGGATATCAGACTGGGTTAAAAAAAAAAACAAGACCCATCAATATGCCATCTACAAGAGACTCATTTTAGACCCAAAGACACATCCAGATTAAAAGTGAGGGGGTAGAGAACAATTTATCATGCTAATGGACATCAAAAGAAAACTAGAGTAACAATTCTTATATCAGACAAATAAGATTTTAAACCAAAGTCTATAATAAGAGATGAAAAAAGACATTATATCATAATAAAGGTGTCTATCCAACAAGAAGATCTACCAATTGTAAATATTTATGACCCTAACTTGGCAGCAGCCAATAATATAAACCAATTAATAACAAAATTAAAGAAACACATTGATAATAATACAATCACACTAGGGGACATTAACACCCTACTCACAGCAATGGATAGATCATATAAGCAGAAGGTCCACAAGGAAACAAGGCTTTGAATGACACACTGGACTGGATGGGCTTCACAGATATATTCAGAAAATTTTATCCTGAAGCAACAGAACACACATTCTTCTCAAGTGCACATGGAACATTCTCCAGAATAGATCACATACTGGGTCACAAATTGGGTCTCAACTGGTACCAAAAGATTAAGATTATATCATGCATTTTTTCAGACAACAGTGCTTTAAAACTTGAACTCAATCACAAGAGAATATTTGGAAGGAACACAAATACATGGAGTTTAAAGAACATCCTACAAAAGAATGAATGGGTCAACTAGGAAATTAAAGAAGAATGAAATGAGAATGAAAACGTGACAGTTCAGAACTTTTGGGGTGCAGCAAAGGCAGTACTAAGAGGGAAGTATATTGCAATACAGGCATTTCTCCAGAAACAAGAAAAGTCTCAAACACACAACCTAAACTTAACCCAAATCGATGCACAGAAATCAGTTGCATTTCTATACACCAACAATGAGGCAGAAGAAAGGGAAATCAAGCAATTGATCCCATTTGTAACTGTACCAAAATCCATGATACCTAGGAATAAACCTAACTAAAGAGGTAAAGGATATGTACTCTGAAAACAATAGGACACTTATGAAAGAAATTGAGGAAGATACAAAGAAATGGAAAAACATTCCATACTCACGGATTGGAAGAACAAATATTGTTAAAATGTCTTTGGTGGAGTTCAAGTTGTATGAAGCTGTTATCATCAAGACAGTATGGTACTGGCACAAAAACAGACACCTAGATCAATGTAACAGAATAAAGAACCCAGAAATGGACCCTCCACCCTAGAGTCATTTAGTCTTTGACAAAGAAGGAAAGAATATCCAATGGAAAAAAGACAATATCTTCAACAAATGGTGTTGGGAATTTTGAACAGCCACATGCAGAAAAATGAAAGTGGGTGACTTTCTTACACCATCCACAAAAATAAATTCAAAATGGATGAAAGACCTAAATGTGAAACAGGAATCCATCAAAATCCTAGAGGAGAACACAAGCAGAAACTTCTTTGACCTCGGCTGCAGCAACTTTTTGCTAGACAGGTCTTCCAAGGCAAGGGAAACAATAGCAAAAATGAACTATTGGGAGTTTATTAAGATAAAAAGCTTTTGCACAACAAAGGAAATAGTAGCCAAAACTAAAAGGCAACCTACAGAATGGGAGTAGATATTTGCAAATGTCTTATCAGATAAAAGGCTAGTATCCAAAATCTATAAAGCTCAACACCAAGAAAATAAACAATCCAATAAAAAATGGGCAAAAGACATGAACAGACATTTCTCCAAAGAGACATCCAAATGGCCAACAGACACATGAAAAAATGTTCAACATCAGTCAGTATCAGGTAAATACAAATCAAAACCACAATGAGATACCATCTCACACTGGTCAGAATGGCTAAAATTAACAACTCAGGAAAAAACAGATGTTGGCAAGAATGTGGAGAAAGGAAAACACTATTACACTCTTGGTGGGGATCCAAACTGGTGCAGCCACTCTCAAAGACAGTATGGAGGTTCCTCAAAAAGTTAAAAATAGAGCTACCCTACGACCCAGCAATCACACTACTGGATATTTACCCTAAAGATACAAATGTAGTGATCCGAAGGGGCAAGTGCACCTGAATGCTTATAGCAACAATGTCCACAATAGCTAAACTATGGAAAGAACCTAGATGTTCATCAACAGATGAATGGATAAAGAAGATGTGGTATATATACACAATGGAATACTATGCAGCCATCAAGAGAAATGAAATCTTGCCATTTGCAATGATGTGGATGGAAGTAGAGGGTATTATGTTAAGCGAAATAAGTCAGTCAGAGAAAGACAATTATCATATGATCTCTCTGATATGAAAAATTTGAGAGGCAGGGTGGGGGATCATGGGGGGTAAGGGAGGGAAATGAAACAAGATGGGATGGGGAAGGAGACAAACCATAAGAGACTCCTAAACTCATGAAACAAACTGAGGGTGGCTGGGGGGGAGGTGGGATAGGGATAGGGTAGGTGGGTTATGGACATTGGGGAGGGTATGTGCTATGTTGAGTGCTGTGAAATGTGTAAGCCTGATGATTCACAGACATGTACCCTGTGGCAAATAATACATTATATATTAATAAAAAAAAACCACCCAGTAATTGCACTACTAGGTATTTATCCAAACGATACAAACAGTGATTTGAAGGGGCACATGCACCCCAATGTTCATAGCAGCAATGTCCACATAGCCAAAATACGGAAAGAGCCCAGATGTCCATTGGCAAATTAATGGATAAATAAGTAGTGGTATGTATATATACACATATAATGAAATATTTCTCAGCCAACAAAAAGCATGAAATCTTGCCATTTGCAATGATGTGATAGAACTAGAATGTATTATGCTAAGAGAAATAAATAAGCCAGTCAGAGAAAGACAAATATCATATGACTTCACTCATATGTGGAATTTAAGAAACGAAACAGATAAACATAGGGGAAGGGAAGGAAAAAAAAAGATGAAAACAGAGAGGGGGGACAAACTATAAGAAACTCTTAACTATAGGAAACAAATGAGGGTTGCTGGAGGGAAGGTTGGTGGGGGGATGGTGTAACTGGGTGATGGGCATTAAGGAGGACAATTGATGGAATGAGCACTGGGTGCTATATGCAACTGGTGAATCACTAAATTCTGCCTCTGAGGCTAATGATACACAATATGGTAATTGAATTGAATTTAAATAAAAATTAAAACAATTAAAAAAAGAAAAAATCCAAGCATGGATATACAGACTTATATTGAGATCCACATTCAAGAGACAACATGTAATCATTTTTCAGGTGACTGCTTATTTCTACCTTCCCTTAATTTATTTAGAAAGCTAATACTTATACTTAACATATGTTCATGACTTAAAATAAAGGGTCACTGAATAAATCTAAAGATGTGTTTTGAACAGGTCTTTTGCCCATGTTCTCTTTCTCTTCCTGCAACTGACTAATGCTAGATTCAAAAGGTCACTTGTCTTTAGCAATTACTCTGAAACACTACATCCTACCTACAGCCTTTAAAGCATTCTAGCCTAAAGAGGAATCATTCTCTTTTCCTGGAAATAAATGTGAGTTGTCAATGGAACACCACTAATAAACGTTTCTAATTGATGTTTGAGGAGAGGGAAATTTTTCCCTTAGACATGTTGCCTTTTATCTTGGTTAGTGGCTTTGTTGTTAATAAAAAAATATTTGTGCATTCATAAAGCATACAATGAGAGTTAAAAGACAATACTTCACTTTTCCCTTTGTCAAACTAGATTAAGGCACCATTAGTATTGAAGGCTTTTTTTCCTCATGATTTAAAGTTAGTATATGATAAATAACCAAATCAAACACAGATTTGGCTGTCAGTTTCATTTTATGGGATGAAAATATATACCTCACTCAAATGCATGGAACATTGTTAAAATGTTTATACTACCCAAAGCAATCTACACATTTAATGCAATCCCTATCAAAATACCACCAGCATTTTTCACAGAACTAGAACAAACAATCCTAAAACTTGTATGGTACCACAAAAGACCCCAAATAGCATAAACAATATTGAAAAAGAAAAGCAAAGATGGAGGCATCACAATTCCGGACTTCAAGTTATATTATAAAGCTGTAGTGATCAAAACAATATGGTACTGGCACAAAAATACACACATGGAGCAATGAAGCAGAATAGAAAATCCAGAAATGATCCCACAACTATATGGTCAATTAATCTTCATCAATACAGGACAGATTATCCAATGGGAAAATGGAAGTCACTTCAACAAGTGGTGTTGAGAATACTGGACATCAACATGCAAAAGAATGACACTGGACCACTTTCTTACACCATACACAAAAATAAATTCAAAATGGATGAAAGACCTAAATGTGAGAAAGGAAACCATTAAAATTCCAAAGGATAACACAGGCAGTAACCTCTTTGACATTCACCATAGCAACTCCATTCTAGATATGTCTCCTAATGTAAGGGAAACAAAGAAAAAAATAAACTACAGGGACTTCATCAAACATTGTTTCAAACAAATAAAACAAATCATCAACTAAGAAGCTTCTGCACAAAAAAAGAAATAACCAAGAAAACTAAAAAGCCACTTAGTGAAAAGGAAAAGATATTTGCAAATGACATATCTGATAAAGGGTTAATATCCGAAAATATATGAAGAACTCATACAACTCAACACCCAAAAACTGAATAATCCTGTTAAGAAATGGGCAGAAGACATAAAAAGACATTTTTTCAAAGAAGACATACAGATGGCCAACACATGAAAAGATGTTCAACATCACTAATCATCAAGGAAATACAAATCAAAACTACAATGAAGTATCATGTTACATCTGTCAGAATGGCTAAAATAAAAAATGCAAGGAACAATAGGCATTGGCAAGGATGTGGAGAAAGATAAACCATCTTGCACTATTAGGGGGAATAAAAGCTAGTGCAGCCACTCTGGAAAATAGTATGGAGGTTCCTCCGAAAGTTAAAAATAGAGCTACCCTAAGATCCAGCAATTGCATTATTAGGTGTTTAGCTAAAGAATAAAAACACACTAATTTGAAGGGATACAAGCAACACAATGCTTATAGGAGCGTTATCTATAATAAACAAACTATGGAATCAGCTCAGGTGTCCATTGACTAATGAATATATATATATATATATATATATATATATATATAGTTTATATATATGCAAATATATATATATATATACATACATATAGAGTTTAAAAACTTTAAGTTATTTTAAACTTAAAGTTTAAATTTATCAAAGATGATTTGACCATAGAGTTGTGGGTCCATCTCTGGGCTCTCTATTCTGTTCCACTGATCTATGTGTCTGTTTTTGTGCCAGTACCATGCTGTCTTGGTGATCACAGCTTTGTAGTAAAGTTCGAAATCAGGCAAT
>JAPYYJ010002167.1:0-13190 GCA_028533885.1 Nasua narica | reverse complement strand
TGAATAGCTCTATTCAGTGATAAGAATGATTTCTTGAGTATAGAATGATTTCTTGAGTATAGCCCATATACTGCAATTCCATACATTTATCTATTGTGTTATATGGGCTCTAATACAATTAAATTACAAAACTAACAATTCCATTTTTTATAGTAATGAATTTTATTGTATCTTCTCAATTCACATTTTTGCTTCTGTCAAGAGATTGATTTAATTAAGAATTATTGGCCCAAAATTCTTCACAAGTGCTTCACTTTTACCTGAAATTTGTATATTATTTAAGAATAAAAGAGACCCGGGGGCGCCTGGGTGGCTCAGTTGGTTGAGCAACTGCCTTCGGCTCGGGTATTGATCCTTGGGTTCCAAGATCGAGTCCCACATCGGGCTCCCAGCTCCAAGGGGAGTCTGCTTCTTCCTCTAACCTTCTCTCCTCTCATGCTCTCTCTCACTTTCTCTGTCTCTCAAAAAAATAAATAAAATCTTAAAAAAAAAAAAGAATAAAAGAGACCCGTATTTTTATGTCAAAATGCCAATTTGGAAAACTGTATTAAGATAGCTTTGGGCCCTCTTTTATCCGCCTGTGTTATCTAAAGTTTCCTGTGATCCTCGGTGCTCTGATTGTAGAAATCAGTGTGTCTGTTTTGTGGTATGACATTGTTTCATAGTATCTTATATGTAAAGGAATCTCCATATGAAACAAAATTAACAACTTTGGATTTTACATATTTGAAGATATTGTAAGATATATATATGTGGCGAAAAACCGTATATTGCTTAACTCTTCCATATGTTATCATTTACAAATGAAATAGAAACTGTGAAAATAGAATTTGTCAATGAACGCCTTAAAGACAAGCTGAAGATACAAAATCATTCACCCTTGGGTTCAGGGCAAAATAATCTTCTAATTCTCATGACATGATGGGCTTGACAGAGCATGGTTTTGAGGTCTGACAGACCTGCTTTACCACCCAACTCGATTAGCCATGCATCTTCGATTGAGCTCCTCTCAGGTCTCCTCACCCGAGAGATTATATGGGGGCTTTGGGGAAGCCAAATGAGATAATGCAGGGAGAATTTCTGGGACAAAGTGAGTACTGGGTAAACATTCGCCCTGCCCCACATCCCAGCTCAAAGCAGGAAGTAAAATTTTCTCAGTACGAGAACATAAAAACATTTCAACAGATTATAAGCAACTTCCTTTTCATCCACAGCTCTCACCAGTTTTTTTTGTGTCATAAACCACAGGCCTCAGGATGCCTACCCACCCCATCTCCTCCCACTCACTTCATACATGTTTCCCAACCACCATTCTCTTTTACTTTTGAGGTTGGGAACAAGAGAATGGTTGTCTCAGAGACTTGAAAGAAAGAAGGAAAGCAAGAAAGCAAGAAAGCTTAATAATGGAGGGAAGGAATGGAAATAAAAAGGAATGTGTGTCACCATCATCGGAGAAAGCTTATATAAGACATGGGTTATGAATACATACTTCCTATACAAAAAGACAATGCTGTCATGCCGTTTTGTAAGGTAAGAGACCAAAGGAAATCCTACCGAGGCTGAACATACAATATAGATTTCTTCTGCATCAATTCTGTGCTTATTACTGTGGAAGGCCTTGTAGTGGGTGCCAGTTTCTGAAGACAGAATCAGATACATAAGAAACTCAATGTAAAATTATTTTTTGATGTCTATACCTAAGTTTAATTTCTCTTTCAAATCCCTATAACACCCAGTGGTAATAACTAACTATCAATAAGTCTGGGACTTCTCCTGTTTCATGAGGAACACAACTGCATTCCATAGGTTCTTCCTAGGATGTTCCAAGGTATGGGATGGGAGTCAGAACATGTATCTGTGCGAGACAACTGGCATTAGGCCATCACAGGTATCCAAGCTCTCATCTGCTGATACTACCTCCTGGTCCCAATGCACCTTCTAGTCATGGTTAGAATTTCAGTTTGTGTTATTGCAGAAAATGTAGGTTTTCCTAGCTCTCTGCGCTTCAACTAAAATAAGGGTTGGCAATTTTTTTTTTCTATAAAAGGCCAGATAGCAAGTATGTTGGGCTTTACAGACCATGCAGTTTCTGTCATAACCACTCAACTCTGGCTTGGTAGCATCAAAGCAGCCACAGATGATAGGTAAAGGAATAGGCATGCCTCTTTTCTGATAAAATTTAATTTACAAAGACATCCAGATCTAAATCATTCTCTCCTGCATTGGGAAACATTTCGAGGGCTCTCCAAATCTTCCTGGGGCACAAGAGGCCTTGGGGCTGTCCAATACCCCATTTAGAAATGTTTTCTGTTCTTAACCATTCTTTGACATTGGCCAAGAAATAAACCCTGGGGTCTTACTGTTCTCCAGGGTAGCTCCTTTTTTTGCTCTCAGAGTCCCCTCATGCCCTGTTTTTTAGGGTCAATTGTGCATTCCTGCACATCTTCTTCTATGTGTGGTGGCCCAGGTAGTTATGCAATATGGCATTCCTCCATGGTGACATTCCAGAGTTTCTGCTCGGGCATGCTGCCAAATCTCCAATCCCCCGCCCCCAACTCTCTTCTCTTACCCCATTCTGCACAAATTTTATCAAGACTTCGGGTGGAGATAGAAAGCTGATTCAGACAGAGCACATATTCTTTAAAATATACGGTTTATAGCACATATTTTGTGCAGTCATTCAAGGCTTAGACTTTCAAAATTCTAATAAATCCAAGCTTTTGCATCTCAAAACCTTTCCCTGGAGAGTACAGAGGGTGCACAAATGTAAATGGTGCTTATGTTCTTGTTCTTGTTGAGACACCAAGTTTAGATGAAATAGTTAAAGAAATTAAAAAAAAAAATCCCTCTTAACTTAATGGCTTAGAATAGCAACAAATTAATATTTCTCATGGTTTTGTGGGTTGACCAGGTGGTATTTGCCTGGGATCAGTCACAAAGTTGCATTTAGCTGGTGGTTGGTTGGGGTCTGAGCTCAGCCTGAACATCTGAGACAGCTGGGCCTCTCTCTACATCTGTCTTTTACTCCAGCCTTCTTCACAGCATGGCAACATTCCAAGAGAGTAGAAGCAGAGGGTAAAAAAATCACTTAAAGGTGTAGCCTTGGAAGTGACATAACATCACTTCCACCACATTCTATTGGTTAATGCAAGTGGTACAGACACTCCAGGTACAAAGGACGAGGAAACGGATTTCACCTGATTGGACACCAGGTTGTGTTGCTGTGCCCTGCATAAAAGGAGCCTGCCAAAGGGCAAGTCGTGTTGACACGCAGCCTGGGTTCCATTCAGCTCACTGGGTGCCCTGGACTAGATTTGCATCTACTTCGGGAAGGGGTCATCCACTTGCCAGACCATGTATTCACGGACTCTCTCTGCTCATGGATGGCATTTTCTAATTCACACAGAACACTATTCAGGCTAGCAGAGGTCCTGCTGGATATCATCTTACTGAGTCAAATACACACTCTATCTCACTGAATGCTAAGATCTTTACCACAGAGTTAAGCTAATCATTCCAAAGCTGTACAGAGTTTGCAGTGGTTGGGGGGGAAGGGAGGGGAAAGGGAAAGGAACTGGTTGATAGTCATTGTTTATCGCCTCTCCCTATTCACTCCCAGGAGTGAAACCACATTACCAGGCCTTGGGGGGATGTGTCCCCAAAGATTCTCCTTATGCCTTGAAAGGATGTCCTTTTTTCTTTTCTTTTCTAAGATTTTATTTGTTTATTTGACAGAGAGACACAGTGAAAGAGGGAACACAAGCAGGGGGAGTGAGAGAGGGAGAAGCAGGCTTCCTGGGAAGCAGGGAGCCCGATGTGGGGCTTGATCCCAGGACCCTGAGATCATGACCTGAGCTGAAGGCAGATGCTTAAGGACTGAGCCACCCAGGCGCCCTGAAAGGATGTCCTTTCAAGGATGGGTGATTCCTTTGTCCTCTAGTCTTCTCCTTCTCTGTCATTTCTAAGCCATTTAACCTCTTTCTATAATATCTCCATTTCCACTACCCGTTCTCTGTTATTCACAAACTGCTCCAAACTTCCTTCCCTAACAGTGATTTTTTTGTGTGTGCAGCCCCAAATGTCAGTTGCATGTCAGGAATCCCTGTCCCTGAAGTTTTGCGGAAGTGAGGAATGCACTGTGGAAATAGAGTTTGCTGAAACCGTTGGGAGTGGAGAACAGGTACATTCTGATTTTGTGATTAAATGTAGAGAAGGAGGCGGGTGCCTGGGTAGCTCAGTTGGTTAAGTATCCAAATCTTGATTCCAGCTCAGGCTATGATCTAGGGTTGTGGGATCAAGCCCCGAGTCAGGCTTCACAGACAGCGGAGAGTCTGCTGGAGATTTTCTCCCTCTCCTCTCACGTATGCGTAGTGCATGTGCATTCTCTCTCTCTCTCTCTAATTAAAAAAAAAGGAGTAGAGAAGGAGGTATGATGATGAGATACTATCTTGGGTGGCAAGTTACTTTTCTGTTAATAGATTAAAAATCAAGGACACTAAGGGGTGCCTGGGTGGTTTAGCGGGTTAAGCATCCATCTCTTGATTTCAGTTCAGGTCATGATCTTAGGGTCATGAGATCAAGCCTGGCATCGGACTCCATGCTCAGCCAGAAGTCTGCTTGAGATTCTCTCCCTCTCCTTCTGTCCTGCCCCCTGCTCTCTCTCTCTCTCTCTCTCTCAAATAAATAAATCTTAAAAAAAAATTAAATACACTGAAAAATATAATTTCTTTTAAAATTCCCTTCTAGTATGCATGAAAAATCAATATTTATCTTTTGAATGTGGTCACAATGATGCTGTTTCTTTTGGTCTAATACCTTAGAGCTATTATGCTAGAAGAACATTACTATTTTCTACGACTTAAGTTATTTAACAAATTATTAGAACTTGTTTGACAACAATTGATATCATGCTCAGGTAGTGTTTCTCCACAATTCTCCTTTCTTGATATTGGAGCAAGGAGGGGGGCAAGGACCAAGGGAGGAGGGAAGTTTACTTTATGCCACTGCACTGGAATTAAGAAATACCAAGGTGGGGCGCCTGGGTGGCTCAGTGGGTTAAGCCTCTGCCTTTGGCTCAGGTCGTCTCAGGGTCCTGGGATCGAGCCCCGCATCGGACTCTCTGCTCAGCAGGGAGCCTGCTTTCCCCTCTCTCTCTGCCTGCCTCTCTGCCTACTTGTGATCCCTCTCTCTCTCTCTCTGTCCAGTAAAAAAATAAGAAATCTTTAAAAAAAAAAATACCAAGGTGATTTGGGCTGGTCTAGGAGGTTCCATAGGAGAGTAGAGCCTTCAGTTGGGCTGGGCTGGAAGGGATTTGAAATGAAGAGAGACACATAGATTTTCTCTATGGGAAAGGTGAGTGTGGAAAGTGGGAAAGGTGGGAAGCTGAGTGTGCTATGATCAGGAGAAAGCTTAATTAAGAGTTCTCACTTTTCCATATTAAGGCACACTCTACCTTCCTATTTCTAAAATTATAAGTTTTTTAAAAAATATTTATTTATTTAAGTAATCTTTATACCCAACATCGGACTGGAACTCATGACTCTGAGACCAAGGATCTCACATTCTTCCAACTAAGCCAGTCAAACGTCCTTCTGATAAGGTTTTAATTATAATAAGCATTTTTTACATAAAGTTTTGGTAACTAGAATTAATATTTTTACAAATAGGGCATCCTAAATCATTAATATATTTTCTATGATTTGTCTTTGTGATGTGATTCTTCTAATATCATCATTGTTTAGGATCTTGGGTGGCTGATACAAAGTGGCTTAATAAAGTCAGAAGAAAAGCAGTGTAAATGTTTCCACAGATGAAGATAGTGAGCACTAAAGAATGTGAGCATCACAGCACTGTTTGCAATAGCAAAATTTGAAAACAATCTTCATTGTCCAATAAGTGACTGATTAAATATATTCATACAAAAATAAATCATATAATAATTAAAAACAACGCTGTAAAAAAAATGAACACATTGACATGGAAAGATATGTTAAAGTAGAAAACACTGGCTACAAAACAAGATCCCAATGTGATCTAGTTTTTATTTTAAAAACATGTCTCTGGGGTGCCTGGGTGGCTCAGTTGGTTGGCCGACTGCCTTCGGCTCAGGTCATGATCCCGGAGTCCCGGGATCGAGTCCCATATCGGACTCCCGGCTCTGCGGGAAGTCTGCTTCTCCCTCTGACCTTCTCCCCTCTCATTCTCAGTCTCTCTCTCTCTCTAATAAATAAATAAAATCTTTAAAAAAAAAAAAACATGTCTCTGTCTCCTTCTGTATCATCCATTCCACTCTCCCTAGTTTTTCAAAAGTATCTGGAGAGATAAACAGTAGAAACGGGACTGGTAGTTAAAACTGATTCATCTACAGGGCAGGAATTTGGGGTGTTTCCAACTGGTTCCTTTTAGTTTATCTGTATTTTCTGATTTTTCTAAAATAAATATGAACTGACTTACAATATAAAAATCTATTTTATGGAAAAGGGAGATCAATTTAGGGAAGAGTGAGTCAAGGACACCTGGATTACATATCTGAGGTCAACATCATGCAGGACTATCACCATCTTTTCCCAGAAGAAATCCTTTGATGCCACCATCAGAATTTAGAGCTAGCTAGATTGAATATTAGCCTGACTCAGCATGGTATTTCTTTTTGCTCTTATGCTAATGCTTAAAAGCTTGAAACACTGCACTCTATTCAATCCATTTCATCAAATATTTATTGAGCACCTACTATGCGCCAAGCATTAAGGGTACAAGATTAACAACACATAGTTCTGTTGCCTTTTAAGTCAATAAGCACACTAGCAGAAATCTGTACCTCTTTTAAAGTCACAGATGGTTGTTCTATTGATATTCTTGGGGGGGAGCCCTCATAAGCAATCTTCCTATAAGACACTGTCCAAAAAAGTTCATACTAAAAATAATCTATTCATGTTTTAACTGTTTTAACTCATAATATTTTAAACACAATGCAGCATTATGCTGAAGTTATAAAAAAAATACCCACATATTTGTGGCTCTTCACTATAATACCAACAATATTCTCATTTTAAATCAATAGCCTTTCAATTCTTTTAGTAGAAATTATTTCAATCTGTTTAGTCTTTGAGCCAAACTCTCAATTTGACTTTGAGATCTGACTCGAGGCTCCAGTTTCCACATAAGGCAAAATTGTTTTTAAAGGCTAAGCCAGGTAGGCAGTATGTTTCAAGCTAAAGTTGCTAAGCCTTGGGTAACCAACAATTAAACAATAAACAAACTAAAAACATTTAAAGTTGGACTTAGTGAATCTGAATAATTTTACTAGTTAATTATGTTATAATTAATTTTATTAATTAAAGTTTCTATCTTAGTTAAGTAATTCCCATTCCTTCATCCTTGTTTTCCATTAACCGCTATTCCTATATCCAGAGGATGCTTTTTGCATGATCATTATCTCATCATGGAATTTACATGAATCTGTGTGTAAAGGAACTTGGTGAACACCTTGTACCAGTATTATATTTTTGGGAAGAGGAAATTTAAGACCAGAAGTAAAGTAACTTGTAGGAGTGTAAGTTGTTTTGCATAGTGCTTTTTGAAATATCAGTACATGATAACTGATAGCTGTTGTTATTAAATGCTTGCCCCCCAAATTCTTAGTCTATTACTCTTACTTGACTTAGATTATTTCTCCATCCCGTTTGGTAAAACCATTCTTTGTAGTTGTACTCGGCCTATGACATTATGCATAATGGTTTTTTCATGGCATTTAATGAATCAACTTATTAATTTAATAAATATTTATTGAGTACTTACTAAGTGTTAGATACTGGTCTTGGTATTAATTTAAATGTTAACGAATATTATTAAATAGTGAATATTGGGCGCCTGGGTGGCTGAGTGGATTAAAGCCTCTGCCTTCCGCTCAGATCATGATCTCAGGGTCCTGGGATCAAGCCCCGCATCCGGCTCTCTGCCTGCCTCTCTGCCTACTTGTGATCTCGCTCTCTCTGTCAAATAAATAAATAAAATCTTAAAAAGAAAGTTTTAAAAAAATAGTGAATATTATTTTAAATCTATATAAATAAGTGTTTTATGGCTAGTTCTCTCTGTGTGTCTCTCTCCAACCCCGTGTGTAAATAGATATGTTTCTTCTTTCCTGTATGAAATCTCAATTTTCTATTTTAGCTGCCATTATATGCCAAACATGCAATATTGAAATAAGCTTGTTTCTGAGAAGCATGTCTACACTAAGACTCCTGGGTTTTATTTTTATTTTATAAACAAGTACTACTTTCTCCTTCATAACACAAATTCTTTGTTTCATAATCTCGAATAGGATGATACTTCCAAAAACTATCTCACTGGATTTAGGGCATGAAAGATTGCAGCATAATACTTTCCTTCTGGGCCTGCAGCATTTTGATTTTACTGTTAAGTAAAAAACTTTTGTTAATTTTATGACTTTTCTTTCAGAATGAAATGCTGGTAGGTATACCAGACCCCAAAATACTGTTTTCCTTGTTTAAATTATCTGTCTCTATTCCAAAACTGGCAGTCAGTTTTTAGTAACTTCTGATTTTTATATTTGCTTTGCTCTTTTTCACCTCTCATGCAGCATTTGAGTCCTATTTGCTTGCTCTTTTTGTAGGTCTGCCCTAGCTTCTTTTTCCAGTTATTATTTGACTTTACTTGTCTTGCTGTCAGTACATCTCAGTCTTTGGATTCCAAATTGCTATTCCAAACCCATCTGCTTGTTCTGCTCCTGTCAGCAAAAATTGTTGTTCTTTGCCTGGTGGGACCTCAAAACTGATAATCTTTGGTTCCTGCCTCATTCAGAGATGGGCGATGCAAGACATGGGATACAGACTCTGTGGTTATACATTTAGGATTTCTCCCAAATTTCCCAAAGACTGAGACACTAATCTCCGTCCAGAGGCAAAGGGGGATAGGTGGATTTGGGTAGGTAGTATTTTCAGTTCTGGACCTATGGACAATTATTATCAAGTTAGTATGGTTAAACACATAAGTAAGTCCTGAACTTTTTGCAGGGGAGAGAGGGAAAGCTTAAAAATTGTTTGTAGGTAGTGATATTAAAATGTCATAAACACAAAAAAAGGTTCCTTGATGCTTGCAAAATAACTACAGTACAAACAACTAACCAAAGTTTTAAAGCTGATACATAGATGTGGTATGAAATAAAACTTTCGATGGGAGCACCTGGGTGGCTGAGTCAGTTAAGTGTCTGCCTTTGGCTCAGGTCATAATCTCAGAGTCCTGGGATCGAGCCCCACATCAGGCTCCCTGCTCAGCACAATTCTGCCTGTCCCTCTCCCTCTGCTCTTCCCTTCCACTTGTGTGCGTGCTCTCTCTCAAATAAATAAATAAAATCTTAAAAAAAAAAAAAAAGGAATGGTATTGTGGATGCTAAAACCAACGTCAGACTAGCCAAGTTCTAAAGTTATACCTATTGAAACTGTTTTTTCAGTTCAATTTCAAAATAGGAGAACTATTTTGAAATTCTAATTTTAGGTCACACATAACACTAATATACCAATAAATAGAAACCATAAGTGTCTGTGTCAAAATACAGGAGGAAGACCACAGCTAAACCATATAGAAAAACCTACCATCAGGTAATTAAGCGTGCTACTAAAACATTTTCAGTTGTTTTTCTATTTATATTTCTATGTACATTGAAGATAGAGCCAAATAGTGAATGAGTTTATAGGGAGGTATAAAGGTCATTTTTAAGTTCTGATTTTGGGTGTGTCGGTATTTGTCATAACAGAAGGAAGGCTGAAACAAGCTTGTAAATATCATAAAAGGAAAAAATACTATTGAAAAAATTCTGTCTTTAAAAACAGTAGCAAACCCCCCCCCCCCCCATCTCCCTAGAGTCCGCATTGTCACCCTCCCAATGGATGGTGATCTTTCAAGCAAACCTACAGTAGAAGGAAAACCTCTCCAGGAAGCCAGTGTCTTTCCAAACAAGGACAGCAAGTTTCTTTCTATTGTCGCTGCTTTCTCTCTCGTCTGGGAATTGGTTTGCCTTTCGATAGCAACCCAGGAAGGGGTGGTGCGCCCCAAGTTAGCAGGGCTCTGCCAAATACCAGAGGCTCTTCTCTGGAAGAGGGAGGCTCCTCCTTTGGACGTGAGGCGCCCCTACCAGAGCGCGCGCTTACAGAAACGGAAACCACTAGCTGTGCCGAAGTGAGTCAAGTGATGAAATCAAGACTCGTACATGGGAAGGAAGCTCACCCAAGAGCTCACGAACCTAACTGGTGACAGAAGCTGCTGAACCTTGCTCGAGGAAACCATACGAGCCAACAGTTGCAGCCGTCATGAGGTGGTTCTCGGGGGCACTGGGCCCTCCAGTCTCCGGGCTGTGCACCCGTTCATTTTGGCGAACCGCAGAGAAAGACAGAAGTGTGTGAGGGAAATACAGACTTCTGGTTCCCTAAGGACCCAGACTGAGTTCTGGTTACACCGTGACCACTGCCACCAGGTCAGTGCAGGACTCCTCAAATGTAGACGGGCGGAGGCACGCCTCGCTTGGAGAACCAGCCTCCCGGTCGGCGGAGAGAGAAGGGGCGCGGCGGCTGCGCTCGCCCGGACGGCGCCCCCACCCAGCGCGCGCCGCTCGGTCCTCACCTGGAGCGCTCAGGTAGGGCTTGGGCGGGGCAGGAGGCTGGCGCGCAGGCGCGGGACGGGGGCCTCGCCCCTGCCGACGTCGCAGGCTGGAGCTCACCTGGGAGACTCCAAGAGGAAGCGAAGCCTCGGTTCGGCCTCTCCTGGCAACGCAGGAGGCCCAGCGGGAAGGCAGGAGGCGGCGGCGGCGGAGGAGGAGCTGGACTGAGCGGCAACTGTAGCGACAGCAACCAGAGGCGCCGCCGCCGCCACCACCTGCACCTGGCTCCCCGCCCAAGACCAGCGCCTGCCCGGCCGCTGCTTCCCGCCGTCCTGCCGTGCCCACCCGCCAGGTAAGCGGGCGGCCGGCGCCTGGGCCAGGGGCGGGGGACCAGTAGACCCTGGGCAGCGTCGGAGGGGGCGGTAGGACGGACTCCGAGGTTCACGTGGTGCGGAGAGGAGTACGGTCCCAGTGGCCGGTTGGAGGTGGTCTCGAGAGCAGTGTTTCAGTTGCCCCTCCCGAGACGCCGAAAGGGGCGCCCGGGGCCGGGACAGGTGGCGCTCCAGGGGTAGCCCCGTCGCCCCTGGCAGTCTTTGTAGGGAGGCCCCCGAGGAGCCGGACCCAGGCAGAAGTCCTGGTGGCCCGCAGCTTGACCCTGGGAGAGTCTCAGAGGGGGGGGGGGATCTCAGGGGCTGGGCTAGGCGCGAGACGGCCGCGTTTCCACGCGTGCTTACAGGTTGCTGGTCTCCTCTTGTCCCTGTGCCGGGGCGGGCGGGTGGGTGGGGAACAAGTCCGCGACGGGAAAGGGCATGGCTTTGCCAGGCAACTTTCCCAGCCGGACCCCAGACAGTCCTAGGCTGGAAACCGCGGCCGCCCGAGCCATTTAACTGGTTTCCGAGTGGTTTGGAAAGCGCTCTGTGGTCGGGACGCGGACATCTCTCTCTCTCTCTCTCTTTCTCTCTCTCTCTCTCTCTCTCTCTCTCTCTCCCTCTCCCTTCCTCCCCCTCCCTTTTTCTGGTCTCTACAGTTTTCCGGGTGCACTCCCTAAGCCAGAGCTGCGCCCACTTTCCGGTTTGATCGAGAAGAGTTATTTTCTTCGTGGCAGGAAGAAATCCAACTGCCACTCACCAACCGCACACCATCTCGTTAAAGGACCTGTTGACTTAACGACCTGTATATCGCGGCTCGGGTTTGCCTGTGGCATATGACTCAAAGGTTCAGAAAAACTTTGTTTCAGGATCCTGCCACGACTGAACCTGGGTGTGCCAGGCCCAAATTCCTTTCCCTGCCTAATTAGGCTTTTCTGAAGCTTAAGAATTGAGGATGAAATTGGTGCTTACCTTAAACTTTTATTTCCTTCTCTCTCAAAACTCATCAAAAGCACTTCAAACTCATCAAATAACTATTTGTTTTTAAAATCCCATAGAGCTAACAATTTTTCTGATTTTTAGAAAAATGTTATTAAGCCAATGTAACTTGCTATGAAAGTTATACTACATAATGAAGAAATTTAAATTCAAATTCTGTTGTTAAAAATAAGAAAGTTGCTGTATTTTCATTTGAGAATTTCTGGTTGTGAGAAAATATGTTGTTTCTTTTACTGTATACATTTTCTTTGAGCCTGTGGCTAAAAGACATGAGGTTAAAGTCATACCCTACAATTAGAATTCTTTAAATTTAACTTTTGCTTTTAATATCTGAAGTCTAGCATACATATTAGTTTAAACATTCTGAAGAGTTATTTGTACCAAGTATTTCTTTTTATACCACTTTAACTATAGCATTTTTACATAGAGATTTCCAATAATAAATGGCAATTCCAGCGCCTACATTTGTTTACTGCTATATTTGCTCATTTTTAAAAATATATTTTAAATTGCACATTTAACAAAATGCCTTAGGCAAGTCCTATGGTTTGTTGTCGCTATTTTTATTAAATTTTTTGTTTAAATTCACGTTAATTAACATATACTGTATCATTGGTTTCAGAGGTAGAGGTCAGTGATTCATTAGTCTTATATAACACCCAATGCTGATCACATCACATGCCCTCCTTAAAGCCCATCACCCAATTACTCCATCCCCCACCCCCCTTCCCCTCCAGCAATCCTCAGTTTGTTTCCCATAGTTTAGAGTCCCTTATGGTTTGCTTCCCTCTCTCGTTGTTTTGTTTATTTTTATTTATTATTTTTTTAAATGTGCAATTAAAGGTAAAAAGTCAACCACACAAACAGAACATAATTATTAATGGTATTTTCAACCAGTGCTTTCTGCTTTTTGTCAAAAGAGCCTGGCTGGCCCTCCTAATCTTATATCCATTCAGAAAAATACATATGTTAAATACTATTTAAAAATTAGAGGTAGGTGTTGTTCCTCAAGCTTACGGTACTAATTTAAACTTCATTGATTATTGAGCCAGATGTTATTATACTATCTTTACTCTTAAGGGAGAAATGTAACATGCTTACATTAGCTAGAGTAACAGTGTGCCTCTGTTAAACTATCTGTAAAATAGAAAAAAAAAAAACTTCCCTAAATTAAGATAATGAGGCCTTAAATCAGGAATCTCCTCTTATCC
>JAPYYJ010002166.1:0-13190 GCA_028533885.1 Nasua narica | reverse complement strand
TGGGTGTTCCTCCTCCTAGTCATTTTGATGAGAAATGGATGAGAGGGTGTGTAGCTGGATATACCGCCCCCGATCCAGGCTGGGTGTACTCCGGAGGGTTTTGGAGCAATTGGGCTCTCCACTGCTGTCTTCTGCTCTCGGAGAGATCCCGGGGTTAGAAATCTTTCTCCTCAGGGTGATTTCATGGGTGTTCAGCGTGCTCTGGTAGATTTCCAGCTCACTTTTGGGGACCGGTTGCTGCAGGATCTCTTACTTCTCCGCCATCTTGCCCATTATCTGCCTCTTGTCTTTTCATTTCATTCTGAAAAACTCCTTTTAGTATTTCTCATAGGGAAGTTCTGATAGTGGCAAATTCTTTCAGCTTTTGTTTATTTAGAAGAGTCGTTTTGCTGCATATGGAATCCTTGGTTGACAGTCCTTTATTTTCAGCACTTGAAATATGTAATCTCATTTTCTTTTGGACATGGGCTTTCTAATGAAAAATCAACAGTTAATCTTCTAGAGAATCTGTTTTGCCTGATAAGTTGTTTATCTCTTGGTGTTCTCAAGATTCCTTCTATCTTTGGTTTTTGATAGTTCGATTATAACTTATCTATGTATGGATCCTTTTGAGTTTATTCAATTTGAGTTTATTGTTCTTCTTAGATGTGTGGATCAACATTACTCATCAAATTTGAGATTTCTCAGCTATTATATATTCAGGCACTCTTTCTGCATTCAGGCACTCTTTCTGCCCCATACTCTCCCCTCTCTCTTTTTTTGGTGAACAGTACACTATTTCTTTTTTTATTGTTATACCTTATTTTATTTAAGATCAATTAATTAACATATAGTGTATTATTAGTTTTAGAGGTAGAGTTTAGTGATTCATCAGTTGCACATAACACCCTGTGCTCTTTATATCAAGTGCCCTCCTTAATGCCCATCACCCAGTTACACCATCATCCCACCTATCTCCCCTCCAGCAACCCTATTTGTTTCCTATATGTTTCCTATGGTTTTTCTCCCTCTCTGATTTCATCTTATTTTCTTTTTCTGTCTCTCTCCTCTCTTTGTGGAATCCCACGGTGTATATGTTGGTACACCTGATGTTTCTTCTAAATCTTCAAGGACCTGTTATTTTGGGGGGGGGGGTGGGGTTGCCCAGGTGGCTCAGTTTGTTGAGCATCTGACTCTTCATTTTGGCTCAGGTCATAATTGCACTCAGGGTTGTGGGATTAAGCCTCATGTCAGGCTCTGTGCTTAGCATGGAGTCTGTTTGTCCCTCTCCCTTTGCTCCCCCAGCCCCCATCAAATAAATAAACAGAATCTTAAAAAAAATTTTTTTTAAAAGAACTGTTATTTTTCTTGTTGTTTGTGTGTGTGTGTGTGTGTGTTCCTTAGACTGAATAATATCAATTTATTTATTTTCAAGTTTGCTGATTCTTTCTTCTATTTGCTTAAATATGCTGTTAAGCATCCCTGATGAAGTTTTTATTTTATTTGTTGTACTTTTCAACTGCTAAATTTCTGTTTGTTTGGTTTTTTTTAAGAAAAAAAACTAATTTATATCTCTTTATTGATATTCTCTATTTTTTGGGATATTGTTACTATACTTTAGTTCTTTCAAAGTGATTTTTTAAAAAATTCTTTGAATGTATTTAAAATAGCTGATGTAAATTCCTTGTCTAGCAAGTCCAGTGTCTGAACTTCATCAGGGACAGTGTCCATTGATTATTTTTTCCTTATATATAGGTTATACTTTCCTGTCTCTTTGCTTGTTGTATTTTGTTGTTGTTGTTGTTGAAAATTGGGTATTTTAAGTAATATACTGTACAACTCTGAAAATCCAATATTCCCTCTTCTTAGTATTTATTGTTATTACTATTTATTGTTGCATTTATTATTGCTATTTGTTTGTTTTGTGATTGCCCTGAACGAAGTCTATATTGCGAAGTTTGTGTTGTCATGTCTGACCACTGAAAATTTTGCTCAGATAGCAGGTCAGTGGTCAGTTAGTGATTGGACAGATATTTCCTTAAATTCCTTGAACCAATAAGTCTCCTACCCTTTTCAATGGGTTCAGTGTGTTTGTTTCAATGGGTAAGACTAAAATACTCTGGCAATTTATAGCTCTGCCTTAGCCTTCAATTCTTTGCGATGTAGAACCTCAGTGTCAGCTAGAGGTGAGAGATTCAGAGGGATATTTCCATATGTCTTTATCCTAAGTGTCAGCATTCCTTTTTTCCTTCCTTCCTTCCTTCCTTCCTTCCTTCCTTCCTTCCTTCCTTCCTTTCTCTTTCTCTCTCTCTCTTTCCCCTCTAAATAGGACTTTACATTGGCATGAAAGATCTGCTTTGATTAGCTAGCTGTTTATTCTTCAATAGAGCTTGAGCATTCTGACTATTAATTCTTGGGCCTGGTCCTCAGTTTTTTAGAGTTTCCTGCTACAGTATGTAAGAGCCTCTTTCTGAGCTATCAATCAGAGAGGCTTTTTGGCTTCCACACATGAGTTACAATTACCTGTAGCTTTGAGTTACTATTTTTTAGATGACTGATGCTTAGCAGTAAGGCATCCAATCCATTGTCCTTATAGTTGCTGCTGCTTCTTTTTCTTCTTCTTCTTCTTCTTCTTATTATTATTATTATTATTATTACTACTATCGTTTACACTTCTCAAACCCTGTTCAGTACATTCCTTTCCATCGGTACACTATTGTACAGTATACAGTATTGTACCTAACAATTTGACTGCCCCATTGTGCCAGGGAATGTCTGCCTTACCTTCCAGGAATGATGGCACTTTATAGCAGGGAATAATTCAGATAAACAACCCAATCTTACAACATGCTCTTTTGGTGATCACTCCTGGAACTGTTTATTAGGCATCAGATTTGTGTAAAGGATGGAGAGAAAACAGTATTGAGAAGAAGGAGAAATTGAAATTTGCTCTAGGTCCATCTCAGTCTCTGCTAAATCCAAGCAGAATTCTGGAGCATTTTGTCTGAGAAAGGTATTCCACGTTGGGCCAAAATAGCTGGTTCTCTATATCCCCATCTCAATTAGTCATCACTGGTGTGGTCCTTCCTAGGAAGGGTGTGCCTTTGGGTGAGGCAGCTGAAGGAGCTAAAGGTTGTTGGCTGACAGTTGGGGCATCAAATCCTTTCTTGAGGAATAGACATGTAGTGGGAACAGATCACCTTGACCCAACAGAGACTGAGCTGATTTTGTTGTTTTGTTAAGGCTTGGTTTTGTTAAGGCTCTGGTTTGTCTGGAGTCTGAGGGTGCACTTCTCCAGTGGTCCCAGATGAGAAACTGAGGTGTTTGCTGCATTCTCTTCCTCCTTGGGCAGTCCCAAATTCTATTTTTTTCTCTTCAGAACAATACAGTTGTTGGAATTTCCAGTTTATTTTGCAGAGGTGTTTTGCAATTTTCTTTAGCCTCTTGCTATTTGTGGAAAATGCCTTGAGAGAAAATCCTTCCAAGTGATAGGCCTACTCGTCTGTGTCTCCCTTCTGACCACATACTTTGTCCCTTAATGCCCACTCCTTTGGCAGCACCCAAACTCTGCCTTTTGTGTTCCTGTGCCTGTGGGATTGCCAAAAGTTCTGCTGATTTCTCCGCCTCTTCGCAGTGGCCCCACATCCATATTCTCAGTTTTTAGCACCATGCCAAGAACTGGCATGTTCCACAAGGGAAAAAGCATCTGCAGAATGTATACTCTTTGTTCTACAGTTATCTTCTCTTCAGGATCTTGGCCATTCACATCTTAATTGTCTTGAAAACTATCAGATGCCTTTATACAGATGTTTCTTCTGTTTTATCTGACTTTTCTAGTTTTACTTGATGAAGGCACAGACTTGCTGCAAGTTATTACATTTAAGCCAGGAGTGGAAGTTTGTTTTATTTTTTTAACACAGTGTTTAATGGAGGTCTGCTGCTAAATTAGGATTCCATTTGAAAGACAGTATGTAGCAATAAACTATTAGAAGGATGAGTGAGTGTATCCGATAGAGAAGTCCATCACGTCTTTTCTTTTCCAGCTAACTTTGCCCCTGTTTTGAGAAGAACACTTTATTTGTTGTCTTTATTAGTGGTCATTTGGAAAATGTAGCCTTTTGATACAGGATTTAAGAATCCAGAGAGAAAATTTAAAAATCAAAACATCGTCAATGTTCTCTAACACTGATGGCCAAAAAGTTTCAGTTCTTAAAAATCAAAATAAGATTATCGGTATATTATTATATTATTATCAGTATATTATCAGCTCAAACTGAAATACCACTTAATATAGGTCTCCAAATATTAGAAAATATTAAAAATTTTCTGATCTTGAAAAACACCTTGGAAGTCTGATGGAATATGTGTATCTAAAAACATGTTTAAAGAGACAGAAGTTTCCTAAGAAGATCTGAGATCCTCTACTTGTCATAATCTTCTTAAAATTTTTTGTGTAATATTTTCTCCATGTATAATTAATTTTTTGAAAATAACTCTGATAAAAAGTGTTCGATGCAATATTTTCCTAGAATTTAAAATAATTATTTTGTCTCATGCTTGATGGATAAACAGGGTGCTAACAATCATAGATATGTTCATAGTTCATGTGCTAGGGAAAGAGTTACTGCTAACTTGGGGCTCCTGGGTGGCTCAGTGGGTTGAAGCCTCTGCCTTTGACTCGGGTCGTGGTCTCGGGGTCCTGGGATCGAGCCCCCGTCGGGCTCTCTGCTCGGCGGGGAGCCTGCTTCCTCCTCTCTCCCTCTCTGCCTGCTTGTGATCTCTCTCTTTGTCAAATAAATAAATTAAATCTTAAAAAAAAAAAAAGAGTTACTGCTAACTCCGATCTTTGTGTAAGCATAAGAATACCATTTCTAGCATACACACACAATTACTAAAAATGTGTTCATGTACTAAGAATACGTATACCAACTAGGGAAATATTTATTATATAATATAGTCGTAATCATATAAAGGTTTATGCTATAAGGCCACTAATAAATATACCTGATGAAGTCCTTTTCTCATTTTTTCATTTATTTGGTAAATATCAGTGAATACCTACTCTGTTCTGAGCATCATCGTAGGTAATCTGAGAAAATAAAAGTAATCATGATAATCATAATATTAGTTTATACTCATCTAGTGCAGTAGTTCTCAACCAGGAGTCATTTTGTAGCCCCCACGTGGGAACATTTGGCAATTTCTATAGACATTTTGGTTGTTACATCTCAACCTACAGAAGGAGTTGGTACTAGCATCTGGTGGGTTGAGACCAGATATGCTGTGTAACATCCTACAATGCACAGAACAACTCCTCACAACAAAGGAGCTATGTGTCTCAAAATATCAATAGTGCTGCTTTTGAGAAACCCTAGTCTAAGGCTTTATGTTTTGTAAAATATTTTATAATAGTAATATTAATAATAATTACCATGCTTCATACATTTAAAGAGTGTTAAATCTCACCTGGCCTACCCTTATATGAGAACCAATGTGAAAATAATATCAGTGACTACATTTAAACATGCTTTCACACAGAAACTACAAAGGGACACAGGTCAAATGTCAATAGAGTAAAGTGCATGCAGTCAACCACATAAAGGAATTCTGAATATTGGAAAAAGGGAAGGTTCCCACCTGGCAAAGAAGACGGATGGTGTTCGGTAGGCACTGAGCACTGTGAACTTGTGTTGGGCATCAGGCTCCTATTTAGCCCATGAAATGAAGGGTCATTAAAAGTGACTCCCATTTTAGGCTTTTTCTTCCCACTTGTGAATCATTTGTCCCAAGAAAATAGTAATTTCCCTCTTTACGTTACGGATCCCATTCTCCTTCCCAAAATGCTTTCACAGCTGTTAGCTCACTTGCTTCTAGAGTAAATCTCTGAGGTATTATCATCTTCATTTAATTAATTAGGAAACTAAGGGTCAGGGAGATTGTTTCAGGATTATTTTAAATCTAACCCCCGAGGCCCTATCATCTACCCAATAATCCACCATTATGGGGCCATCCTGGGATTCAATTATTAATCCTTGAGCATTACCCTCTTTATAGCCCCCTACTCACAAGAGCTTTCAAAATGTCTTTTCGGATTGAATGGAACCAAAATGCATGGCTTGTAACAGCTGCTTTCCTCAACACACAGCTCTGTGAATTTCATTCTTCAGTTAGCATCCTTTAGATAAATCAAAACTCTGAAGAGATTTTGTTGCCATATAGAAAGATGCACAGTTGTCTTACCCTTTCTATCTTATATTGATGCTAGATCCTGTAAAGTAAATAATGTGCTAAAGTGATAACACTGTGGGAACTGTTCTACAGAGGTTTTAAAATAAACATTTGTGTGTGTTTCCATAGTTGAGTTGTGAGAACTCAGGAGCAAAAGGTCAGGGCCCATCAATCATTCTCAGCTTTCTCGCTATTCTTTTACTTTACCTTCTCTGTGATCACATATGAAAAGTCATTGGTAAATGGTATTTTTGTAGGTCTAAAGAGATCTCCCCTGCCATGAAAGAACTTCAGCTATTTATTTTTTCCTCGTCCTTTTCCTTTTCCTAGTATCTTATTTGCCTTTCCAGGTCTGGTTGCTGAGAGCAACCATTTCAGCACAGTAGCAGCAAAATGATAGTTTTGGGATCTTGGTAAAACATGAACTCTGAATTTCTGCTATTGGGTTGTGGATTCATTTGGGAGAAGTAATGCAATACTGTTTCTTTGAGGTGCTTAGTGTTTTTCTAGAGATAGATGATCATAGTGTCATGAAATTACTAAAAGCTAGCCACACACTTTTCATTACAATGAATAGTCAAATAAAATGGGATTTTCTTAGGACTTCAAATTTTCCTACATTTATAAGTTGAAATTATTTAAAATTTGAAACCATGGAATCATTTTCTTTTTTCCATGTGTGGATGCTTCTTTTAAGAGCACCAAACTTAGATCTAAGGACTTGTATTCAAGCTCTGATTATTCCACTTCCTAATTGTATGGGCTTGAGCAAGTTTCTTAAACACTTTCAGCCCCTTTTTCCTCACCTTTTTAATAGGAATAATAATACCTGGGTGGTAGAAGTATTTGATGGGCTAAATGAGATAATGTATTTGAAAACTTTTGGAAACCATATATAAATGTGAATGCTTCGATTCAACAAACATTTAGAAGCATATTCTACGTACCAGGCAGTTTACCAGGAACTGGAATAGGAAAGATGACATCAGTGGAAAGATGGACATCTAACCACAGAGGAGAGCCTGAGACAAGGGTTTGAGCACAAATGGTATATTTGGGAGAGGCATGGGACAGTGGGGAAGGAGAGGGGTGATTCAGGGAAAGGAAGATGGCCAACAGAGGTACATTATTAAACCAACTACTGTAGTGGGCAACTGGAGTATAATCTTTTGGGGAAAATCTGGAAAGTAGTGTACAACATATGGTTCAGAATTACCCCACTAGAGGGATGATGTAGCTGGGGTATGCACTTATTTCCTTTAGCCTTTGAAACTGATAGTATCTACTATAATCCATAAGTACTATGTCCTCTGAGAGTAGAGACATGGGAGAGTGGAGGAGGAAGTACAAAACTTATCTGTGCCCTGCAATGGAAGGCTTTTGTCCCTATTGACTTCATCTGTAGCACTCTCTTTGCCTTTGGTTTCTAGAACACTGCTCTGTTTGATCTGCTTCCCACCACATTGACTAGTCTGTTTCCTTTTCCTGTGTGGACCCTAGGATCCTACTCTCAACCCTCTTTCCTCAACATTCTACACATTTTCTCTAGGAAATCTCTTGCCTGTGGCCATATAAAAGTACTAATGACTCTTAAGTCTATATTTCACAGCAAATTGTATTCTACTTCCCCAAGCTTTAGTCCATATTCCAGTGTCCTCACCTCCACCTCTCAAGCAAAGCTACGTTTTTGCCAGGTCTCTAGGGATTTTCATCCGGGTTGCTAAATCCCATGGGAAGTTCTCAGTTCCCCCTCCGACGTGACCTCCTGCAGCATTTGCCACAGTTAATTATTCCCTCCTCCCTGATAAGCTCTCTCCCCTTGGCTCCACTTAATAAGAAGCCACTTATTTTCAGCCTCCTTTGGTGTTTTCTTCTCATTTCTATCACTTCTAAACACTGGAGTGCTTCAGGGCTCAGTCTTTGGATCTTGCCTGTTTCAGTCATCTGATTTGGGCTATTCAGGCTTGTGGCTTTAAATACTTCCCGCAGTGACTACTACTGATGTGGGTCTCAAGCTTGACTCTGCTCTGAACTCTGAAACTGAATGCATATTTATGTTTCTCTCTTTCTCTCTCTCTCTCTCTCTCTCTCACACACACACACACACACACACACACACACTGCATTCTATTTATTTCCTCTCGAGTGTCTGAAAGGCATGTCAAACATAACATGTAGTAAACTGATCAGATATTGCCCCCACATCTGCTACTCTCCCAGATTTCCCCTCTCTTAGTAAATAACAACTTCATTCTTCCCGTTGCTCCAGCCAAAAATTTCAGGTCATCCTTACTCTTCGCTTTCTCTCCCGTACCAAATCTCATCTGCCAGCAAATTCCATTGGATCTGTTGTCAAAATGTATGCATAATCCAATCAGTGCTCCCCCTCGTTCTTTTTTTTTTTAATTTTATTTATTTATTTGACACAGAGAGAGAGAGATCACAAGTAGGCAGAGAGGCAGGCAGAGAGAGAGGGGGAAGCAGGCTCCCCGCTGAGCAGAGAGCCCGATGCGGGGCTCGATCCCAGGACCCTGAGACCATGACCTGAGCTGAAGGCAGAGGCTTTAAGCCACTTAGCCACCCAGGTGCCCCATGGAAAAATTCTTAATAAATTTCATGATTAGGGTGCTTGGGTGGCTCACGTTGGTTAAGCATCTGACTCTTGATTTCTGACTTGGGTCGTGACCTTGGGGTCATGAGATAAAGTCCTACATTGGGCTCTCGCTGGGTGTGGAGGCGGCTTGAGATTCTCTCCTTCTCCCCCTGCCTCCCCTACCCACCTCTCTCTCTCTCAATAATAATAAATAATAATAATAATAAATTAAATTAAATAAATTTAAAAAAGAAACTCATGATCAACTTGTCTGATCCTTGAATTACATTGTGAAAAATTGAAGCTTGAAGGTGTTTTTTAAAAAATCGTTTAAAATCCCTGACAGCTTCTTTAATCCATGAACCATAAGAAATACTCATCTTGTGATTTCTACTGCTTTCTGTAAGAACAGAAACAGTCCTGTTTTGATCTCACTATGCCACATACCCAGCAAAAAGAAGCAGTGCCAAACAAAATAGATTTCTTGTTGAGCCTAAATATTACCTGTGCTCTTTGGGCCCAATAATTTTTTTTAGACCATTTGAGATTAGGTTTCTATTCTCTGCCAAATATTGTTTTGCTTGAGGTGGCACAGTGGTTCCCTAAACAGAAATAAGAAGGTTCCTTTCCTCACCTGCAGTCATTCTTCTCACTCTCACTCTCTTTACAAGTTAGTTACATGGCTTAGAGTTTGATAACTCAGAAGCCTAACAGCTTAGATTGATCCTTGTGCTTCTTGCAGAATTTTTTTTTTTTTTTTTTTTGTGGTTTGGTGGCTGGAGACCAAGGACATCCACATTTTGTTCAATATTGTGCCTCACAATCAGAAATCCACATGTGTGGCCTTACAGATTATGAATAAATACAGCAATTTTTAGCTACCAAGCAAAAGTCTGATTTTTTTCAGACTTTTCATACAACTAAGCCTTTTTAAATCAATAATCAGTTTGATCACTGCAGCAGGAATGCTGATCAGTCACACCCTGAACAGTTCAAAACATCATTTATTTTAATTCTAAATGCAGCTTTATACCCTCGATTTAATCATAACAGATTTATCTTTACAGAACCAGATAGTTGAAAGAAATCGCTGATTTTTTTTCTTCACAAAATTGAAATATTAGCTTAGTTCTAAGTTCTGTATTCGTCTCCAAAAAGTCCCCAAAAGGGATACTATTTTAGGGGTTTTTTTGGTGGATGCAGTTTCTTAAGCTCAATCCATTCTCCTTGAAATTGAACTAGAATGATGTAGAAATTGCCTAGTAATTCAGAAGTCCAAGTGTATGAACTCCAAACCCTAGGCCGCCCACTGAAGCTAATGTGTGATTCAGGATCATCACATCAAAATCTGTGACTCTCTTTTGAAATTGCAACGTCATTATGCCAAATAGAACTTCGATCTTCATAACTTCAATTCCATTAAGCTCAGCAATTGGGAAATAATCATCTTCTTCATTTTCATCTGTTCAATCCATATATTTATTTTGTGTCTAAAGCCCTGCACTCATGTAAGCATAATGAGCTGGGTTGTTATTGAGGAGAGAGTGTAACAGTTTTTTAGAGTTGAGAGCTTCTAAATATTTTGGCCTGTGTAACTCTAAAAGGGTTTTGAAAAATGATACACCCCTTGCAGAATTTTAAGTTAATTTCTGAAAATTTTAGATTATAAATGTAATTGGCAGAGTATAATTTAAAGGATATTATAATTGATATTTTAAAATGAAACTATTATATTACTTTTTAAAAGGTGTCCAAAGGAATTTAAATACCACAGTGAGGTAACTCTCACCAACCATTCAAAAATTACAAGCTCTTCTTTTTTTTCCTTCCTTCCTTCCTTCCTTCCTTCCTTCCTTCCTTCCTTCCTTCCTTCCTTCCTTTTTTAAGATTTTATTTATTTATTTGACAGAGAGAGACAGCGAGGGAGGGAACACAAGCAAGGGGAATGGGAGAGGGAGAAGCAAGTTTCCTGCTGAGCAGCGAGCCAGATCCAGGCTCGATCCCAGGACCCTGGGACCATGACCTGAGCCAAAGGCAGATGCTTAACAACTGAACCAGCCAGGTGCCCCTACAAGCTCTTCTTTTAACAGTCAGCAGATATTACATTGTTTTTCTTTCTCCCTGAACTCTTATTTCCATTCCACTTCTCCCACTGAATTTCATTCCGGTGTAATCTCTTTTAATGCTGAGAATTATTTGTATCGCCCTTCCATACATCTCTAGAACCAAACCATGTATAAAAATGGGCATTATTACTTGGAAACATTTTCCATCAGGCATGAGACTCAGGGTGTCAACAATTTCTTTTTTGATTAATTTCCCATAAAAATTATGATTTAAATCTACTAAAGTTTTTGTAATTACTAAACTTAAATGTGACATTTGCTAGAGATTTATCTCTTGCTGTGTTAGAGGGATGGTTGGTTTTCTTTTAAAACTGGTTTGTGTACAAGGTAACAGTGTTTGCAGTCAATTCCACTCCTGTATTTTTTTCTTCTGGGTGGTTGTGCTTTGAAACTTATTCACATAATTAAGTACAGGGGATAGAAGGAGTTTTATTATAATAATGGCATTCAGTTAAACCTCCTTTTTAATGTCAAAATTCATATTATAATAACCTTTCATTAAAAAGTATTTCTAATGATTAGATGACAACTTGATAAGATTCTCCTTCCGTTTTTTAAAACACAGAGGTGGAAAGCACTGTACTTGCATGTCAATTTGCCATTCAGTTACTAGAATCATCATGGTCTTAATTTCTTAGACATTTACTAGGATTATCAAATTCTATGTATGATTTTTTTCACTTAGAAGTACTTTATTTAATCCTATATATTCAGAGATAATTTGGAAAACAGAAATATTGTTAATTTCAATTAATTTTTACTAACAGTAGTTTTGATAAAAAGCTTATCATTATTGCATGTTTTTAATATGTATATCAAAACTTTGGTGCTTATTAATTTTATTCCTTCAAATTATAGAGAATTTATCTAATTGGTAGAGGTACTTTTCAATGTTAAACTAATTGGCCAAATTAGAGTAACTTTCTGACAGAAAGAGGCTGACTTTATTTTTTATTTTTCAGTTCATATTAGTGTGTTAGTATGTGTTCCCATGATAAGAATCGTACCGTTATTTATTTTTTACTTCCTAGGTTATATAATAAAATTCACTTTTTTCCCCTTGTTAATGTTCTGTGAGTTTTAGCACACGCATAGATTTGTGTAACCACCAACACAATCAGGATAAAACAGTCTATCACCCCAAATATGTCCTCATTTTGTCCTTTGTAGTCAAACCTACATTCTAACCCCACGCCTCTAGAAGCCAGTGATCTGCTCTCCAAACTTACAGTCATGCTTTCCCCACCATATCACATAAAATAGAATCCTATGCTTTATTATCTTTTGAGACTGACTTCTTTCACTCAGTATAATACTTTTAAGATTCATCATGTTCTGACATATATCAATTTTTTTCTTTTTCGTTTTTAATAGTATTCCATTGTATGGATGTTCCCTAATGTAATTCATTGGTTGAAGGTCATTTGTTGTTTCCAGGTTTTGGTAGGTATGAATATTATTGCTAAGCACTTGATTACACCTGATTACAGTTTTTGTAAGCAAATTTCTCTACGATAAATACCTAAATTGGTAAAAGTATGTGTTATTTTATGAGAAACTGCCAAACTGTCTTCCAGAAAGACTATGTTGTTTTGCTTTCCCTTCAACAATACATATGAATTCCAGTTGCTCCACAAGCTCGTCAGGACTTGGTATCGCCACGTTGAATTTTGTCGTTTTTGTGTTAGGCATTCCAACAGGTGTGTAGAGGTATCCCTCGGTGGTTTTAATTTGCATTTCCCTAATGACTAATCATAAGCGTCTTTAAACAGGCTTGCCATCAATATATCTACTTTGGTGAAGTGTCTATTCATATCTTTTTCTCATTTTTTCCCCATAGGTTGTGTGACTTCTTGCTGTTGAATTTTGAGATTCCTTTGTGTATTCTGGGTTTAAGTCCTTTGTGAAATATGTGATTTGGAAGTATTTTCTCCCCGTTTGTACCTTGTCTTATTATTTTCTTCACATTATCTCTCACAGAACAAATGTTTTTAATTTTGTTGAAATCCAATTTATTAATTTTGTCTTGTATGGAACATGCTTTTATGTCCTATAAGAATTCTTTGCCAGGGCGCCTGGGTGGCTTAGTGGGTTAAAGCCACTGCCTTCGGCTCAGGTCATGATCTCAGGGTCCTGGGATCGAGCCCCACATCGGGCTCTCTGCTAGGCGAGGAGACTGCTTCCCCTTCTCTCTCTCTGCCTGCCTCTCTGCCTACTTGTGATCTCTCTCTGTCAAATAAATAAATAAAATCTTAAAAAAAAAA
>JAPYYJ010002165.1:0-13192 GCA_028533885.1 Nasua narica | reverse complement strand
GTACAGATCCTTTACCTCTTTGGTTAGGTTTATTCCCAGGTATTTTATGTTTCTTGGTGCTACAGTCAATGGAATTGATTCTCTAATTTCCCTTTCCATATTTTCATTGTTAGTGTATAGGAGAGCAATTGATTTTTGTGCATTGATTTTGTATCCTGCCACATTACTGAATTGCTGTATGAGTTCTAGTAGTTTGGGGGTGGAGTCTTTTGGGTTTTCCATAGAAAGTATCATGTCATCTGCAAAGAGAGAGAGTTTGACTTCTTCATTTCCAATTTGAATACTTTTTATTTCTTTTTGTTGTCTGATTGCTGTTGCTAGGACTTCTAGTACTATTTGAACAAGAGTGGCAAGAGTGGGCATCCTTGACATGTTCCTGATCTCAAAGGGAAGGGTGTCAGCTTTTCCCCATTGAGAATGATATTTGCTGTGGGCTTTTCATAGATAGACTTTATGATGCTGAAGAATGTTCCTTCTATCCCTATACTTTGAAGAGTTTTAATCAGGAACGGATGCTGAATTTTGTCAAATGCTTTTTCTGCATCAATTGAGAGGACCATGGTGTTCTTTTCTCTTCTCTTGTTGATTTGTTATATCACATGGATTGATTTGCGAATATTGAACCACGCTTGCATCCCAGGGATCAATCCCACCTGGTCATGATGAATAATCTTTTGAATGTGCTGTTGGAGCCTATTAGCTAGGATCTTGTTCAGAATCTTGGCATCCATATTAATCAGGGATATTGGTCTGAAATTCTCCTTTTTGATGGGGTCTTTGCCTGGTTTGGGGATCAGGGTAATGCTGGCTTCATAGAAAGAGTCTGGAAGTTTTCCTTCTGTTTCTATTTTTTGAAACAGTTTCAGGAGAATAGGTATTATTTCTTCCTTGAATGTTTGGTAGAATTTCCCAGGAAATCCGTCAGGCCCTGGACTCTTGTTTTTTGGGAGGTTTTTGATCAGTGCTTCAATCTCATTACTAGATATTGGTCTATTCGGGTTGTCAATGTCTTCCTGTTTCAGTCTTGGAAGATTATGGGTTTCCAGGAATGCATCCATTGCTTCTAGGTTGTTTAGCTAATTGGCATACAGCCGTTGATAATAATTTTTGATGATTGTTTCCATTTCCTTTGGATTAGTTGTCATCTCTCCCCTTTCATTCATAATTTTGTTAATCAAGGTCCTCTCTCTTTTCTTTTGGATGAGTTTGGCCAGTGGCTTATCAATCTTATTGATTCTTTCAAAAAACCAACTTCTGGATTCATTAATGTGTTCTGCTGTTTCTTTAGTTTCTAATTCGTTGATCTCTGCTCTAATCTTGATTATTTCCCTTCTTGTGCGTGGGGTTGGCTTGATTTGTTGTTGATTTTCCAGTTCTTTAAGGTTAAAGAGAGCTGGTGTATTTGGTATTTTTCAATGTTTTTGAGTGAGGCTTGGATGGCTATGAATTTCCCCCTAGGGACCGCCTTTGCCGTATCCCATAGATTTTGGGTCGATGTGTCTTCATTCTCATTGGTCTCCATGAAATGTTTAAGTTCATCTTTGATTTGCTGGTTGATCCCCATATTCTTGAGCATATTGGTCTTTAGTCTCCAAGTGTTTGAATTCCTTCCAAACTTTTTCTTGTGGTTTAGTTCCAGTTTTAAAGCATTGTGGTCTGAGAAAATGCAGGGAATCATCTCTATCTTTTGGTATTGGTTGAGACCTGATTTGTGGCCCAGCATGCGGTCTATTTTGGAGAAAGTTCCATGGGTGCTCGAGAAGAATGAGTATTCTGTTGTTTTAGGGTGGAATATTCTGTATATATCTATGAGGTCTACATGGTTCAATGTGTCATTCAAAGCTCTTATTTCTTTATTGATTTTCTGTTTAAATGATCTGTCAGTTACTCAGAGTGGCGTGTCAAGATCTCCTAATATTCATGTCAATATGACTCTATTTTGATTAACAGTTGGTTTATGTAGTTGGCTGCTCCTATATTGGGGGCATAAATGTTTACAATTGTTAGATCTTCTTGGAGGATAGACCCTTTACGAATGATGTAGTGTCCTTCCGTATCTCTGATTACAGTCTTTAGCTTAAAATCTAATTTATCTGCTATGAGAATTGCTATCCTAGCTTTCTTTTGAGGTCCATTGTCATGAAAGATGGTTCTCCATCCTTTTACTTTCAGTCTGGATGTATCTTTTGGTTCCAAATGTGTCTCTTGTAGACAGCATATGGACGGGTCTTGTTGTTTTATCCATTCTGCAACCCTGTGCTGTTTTATGGGATCATTTAGGTCGTTCACATTGAGAGTGATTATTGAAGGATCATGTTTATTGACATCATGTTACCTGTGAAGTCCTTGTTTCTATACATGAAAAATTTCTGTTCTAAGTCACTCATGTGTTCTTTCTGCTTTTAAAAAACCCCCTTTAATATTTCCTGGAGTGCCAGTTTGGTGGTCACATCCTCTTAATCCTTGCCAGTCTTGGAAGCTCTTTATTTCTCCATCCATTTTGAATGTCAGCCTTGCTGAATAAAGTATTCTTGGAGGCATGTTCTTCTCATTTAATGCCCTGAATATATCATGCCAGCCCTTTCTGGCTTGCCAGGTTTCTGTGGACAAGTCTGACATTATTCTGATGGGCTTTCCTCCGTATGTAAGGAATCTCTTTCCCCTAGCTGCCCTCAGGACCTCCTGTCTAAAATTATAATTTCCACATTTTAATATTATGTGTCTTGGTATTTTTCTAGATTCATTGATTCTGGTAGGTGTCCTTTCTGCCTCTAGGACACTAACACTTGTTCCATTCCCCAGATTGGGGAAATTCTCATGTAGAATTTGGTCAGTTATATCTTCTAGTCTTCTGTCCTTCTCTACCCCCTCTGCGATGTCAATGATTCTGATGTTGCAACGTTTCATGTTGTCATTTATTTCCCTAATTCTGTTCTCATGATTCTTGAGCAGTTTGTTCCAACTCTCCTCCTGACCTTTCATCTCAACCATTTTATCCTCTAGATCACTAATTCTATCTTCTGTCTCCATAACTCTAACTGTTAGACTATTTAGATTGGATTGGATCTCATTAATAGCGCTTCATACATCTGCTATACTGGATCTCATTTCTGCCCTTAGCACTTCTATAATGTTTTTCTCCATCCTAGCCATTTCCTGGATTATTGTCACCCTGAATTCCCTTTCTGACATACTGTTTATGTCCTTGTCCAATAGTTCTGAAGGAGAGGGTGTATTCTCTGGGTTTTTCTTCTGTTGAGTGTTCCTCCTCCTAGTCATTTTGATGAGAAGTGGAGGAGAGGATGTATAGCTGGATATATCGCCCACGATCCAGGCAGGGTGCACCCTGGAGGGTTTTGGAGCAATTGGGATTTACCACCAAAAAGAAAGAATAAGGATTTAAAAAAGATAGAGAGAAGGAGAAAAAGAGGAAATGTCAGCCAGAATGGCCCCCAAAACTAAGGTTTATAAGGTATGCAAACAAACACGAACAAACATATGACCAACAAGAATAAATGACAAGAAGTAAAAGAACCTAGCAGAATGAACCCCAAGAATAAGATTTATGTAATACCAGAACAAAAGCAATATGTAGAAACACTGACAGAGGGATAAGATGGGAGAGTGGTTGTAACTCCTCACAGGCAAGGAAAGTTGTTTCAGGTCCTCCTTGCTTTATAGTTGTATTAAACCTCTCGTTGTAATGTTAAGTATTTAAAAAAAAAAGATCAAAGAAAAAAGAAATGTGAAAGCAAGTGAATACTAAAATAAATTAAAAAAATAGAGAGAATAAGAAAGCAAAAACAAAAACAAACTTGTATCTCTGAAATATACAGGTTTGAGGGTATTACCAGGAGCTTAATATATTGATTTCCCCTGGCGTCGGGGGTTTAAAATTTTATGGGGACCCTGTGGTTGTAGTCCTTTTGTTTTTTGGCTGGCCTTCTAGGGGAGGGGCCTGCCGCATTGTTTTCCAGTCAGTCTTGCTTGGGTTGAGTCACCCTGCCCCCCAGTCAAGGGGCTGAGCTCTGTGGAAACCGGTTTCTCAGTCTTTCACTCTCTGAAGGTTTTTGGCCTTTTGTAGCTTTTTCACCTTTTCAGAAAGTCCAAGCAATGAATCTGCCCAGAAGCACTCAGACCTCTGAGTTGCAGGAAGCCCGAGTTTCTGCTCCCCTCTGTGTGGTTCAGAACACACACTTCCCTCCGTGAAATTTCTGCTCACAGCGCAGCCTGTCCGAGGTGGTGTGCGACCCCAGCCACCTTTCTGTGGCTCCCAAGTGCGGACCCAGGAGGCCTGTGGCGGGCTGGGAAAGTCGCGACCCCAGCTGCCTTTCTGCGGCTCCACGAGGGGCGTCCCGGCGGTTAGGTCACTTGCCCGCGTTCTCTCTGTGGCCGGCAGCGATTGCTCAGGCTCTGTGACGGGCCGCGAATGTCGAGGTCGCGGGCGCACACGGAGAAAAGCTGTGGCTCAGCTCGTCGACCACCGCAGACTCTGTATAGGCATTTGCAGGTGCCAGCCCGGCCCACAGGTTGTTGCAGAGAGTGGAAAGCTGCAGGTTCAGGAATCACGGACTGGATCCCCCCACCAGTTTCACTTTGGGGCGCTCCTTCCTGGGAGGGTGGGTCCAAGCGCCGGTGCCCGTGACCACCCCCTTCCACTAGTTACTCCTCAGAACTTTTTGCCCTTTTTAAGTGTTTTTAACAGACTCTATGTTAATGCTGGTCTGCCGCCACCGGGCACTTTCCTTTGGGGTATTACTGTCCTTGGTTAGCTTCTGGTGGCTCCCTCTCCCTTTTGTTTACCCTCCAATATCAGTTCGAGTGTTCCCACTTTGCTTTTACCTCTCCACTGCTGTCTTCTGCTCTCGGAGAGATCCCAGAGTGAGAAATCTTTCTCCCCAGGCTGATTTCATGGGTGTTCAGAGTGTTGTGGTAGATTTCCAGCTCACTTTTGGGGACCAGTTGCTGCAGGATCTCTTACTTCTCTGCCATCTTGTCCCCCCTCTTAAATTTTTTTAATTAATTAATTATTTATTTATTTTTAGTTATTTATTTGATAGAGAGAGCGAGAGAGAGCACTCAAGCAGGGGAGCAGTAGGCAGAGGGAGAGAAAGAAGCAGGCTCCCTGCTTGAGCAAGAAGCCTGATGCAGGGCTCAATCCCAGGACCCTGGGATCATTACCTGAGCCAAAAGCAGATGCTTAACCAACTGAGCCACCCAGATGCCCCCAGTTTTCCAGTTATAAAATAAATAACACACAGTGATGTAATGTAAAGCATAAGGAATATAATAAAAAAAAGGGTACAGATGTGAAATTTAGAAAAATAAGTAGTATGATGGCTAAATTTTTGAGCAGAATCTTTGCCAGCAAAGTTTTTATTAATTTGGTTTTGGAACTCAGAGTTTTTAAAATAGTGAAAATAATGTGCAGTACTAGGAAAATCTGGAAGATGTTGTCAGTTGACTTTAAAGCAAAAATATGGAGTTTCTATCAGTCATTGTTTTCAATAAAGTTCTTCTAATTTTTGGGGAGGGAGAAAAAAAATCAGGTGCAAGTCCAACTAGGCAACAGTATAAGATGAAATGCAGAATGAAGATGTTTTGCTTTCCACACTGCTGCCATGGCACTGGCACATACATTGTCTTAATTCCAGAGTCTGTTTTGGTCAAACAGCATGAAGTCTCCTTCTCTAAGATCTTCTTTGAGGGAATTCTCGGTACTTCTTGAAATTACTGTTGTAAATCTGTAAGTCAGAACTACCTCAATGGTTTGATCTTTTAAAGGAAGCATAGGAATATTTTATTCATCATGTGTCTCCTTCGCAGTGTCTCCTGACATCTTACCTGGATGGTTGGGCACAGTGCCTGTCCTCTGGCACCCACAGCATCTATGCAGCTTGTTAGGTAGTATCACCTCCTAACTTATGTGGGAGTTCCCTGTTTATATGGAAATGATGTGTTTTGAGAGTCTGTCTAACCAACACCATGGTGAATCAGGCTGACATCCTTTTAAATTCCAGCTCTGCTATTTAATAGCTGGGTGAACTTGGGCTTAGAAAAGCTTTTTAATTTGTCTGTCTCAGAAACAGGGTAAAATTAATACCTACCTCATAACATTATTGTGAAAATTAAAAAAGATCCATTTAAAATACTTCTATCACTCATAAATATTACATAAGCATGCAGTCAACTTGAACTATTACTATCATTTCACTAGACTGTTAGAAAAGGTTGAGACTATGTGTGTCTTCACAGAAAAGTTTGGGACTGTGTGTGTCTTCACTTTTGTACCCCAAGCATCTAGAAAAATGTCTAGCCCACTGCTCATAATAATTTCTTTGTTACCTGAACTATGCAACAGAAATAAAGATGCCGATGCTTGAATATTTAAACCAACAGAAAAGGAAGTTTTAATTCAAATTCATTAAAATAAATTTAATTTTTAAATGTATATGGAAGTTGTACAATGTAGCCCATGAACCCTCCATCCAGCCTAATAAATTAAACTATGCTTATGCTAAGTTTTGTGGTCGTTGAATCATTAGTATGGCTCTGCAAAATTTTTTTTAGTAACTCAGTGTGAGACTTTATTCTCTGAAAAGCAAACAAAACACACACCCAGAGCAGAAGCATGAACCATGCAGTATACATGTGCAAGTTCCTTCCTAAGGCGATGCATCTTAATTTCATTGTTTTTTATTTAAATTTTTTAAAGATTTTATTTATTTGACAGAGAGAGATTACAAATAGGCAGAGAGGCAGGCAGAGAGAGAGGAGAAAGCAGGCTCTCCACTGAGCAGAGAGCCTGATGCAGGGCTCGATCCCATGACCCTGAGATCATGACCTGAGCTGAAGGCAGAGGCTTAACCCACTGAACCACCCAGGTGCCCCTTTTTAATTTTTTTGAGTATAGTTGACACAACATTACATTAGTTTCAAGTGTACAACATAGTGATTCGAAAAGTTTATACATGATGCTATGCTCGTGACAATGCCATTACAATATCATTAACTGTATTCTTTAGGCTGTGCCTCTTATTTCCATGACTTACTCATTCCATAACTACAAATACTTATCTCCCACTCCCCTTCACCCATTTTGCCCTCTCCCCTCACCCGCTTCCACCCTGGCAATCATTACTTTGCTCTCTGAATTTATAGGTCTGGTTCTGCTTTTGGTTCTTTACTCATTTGTTCTTTTTAGATTCCTCATATGAGTGAAATCATATGGTATTTGTCTTTCCCAATCCAAGACAATGCATTTTTAAGAGTGAGCTTAAAGCAATGACATTTAACAATCATTTCCACTAAGAAACCAGTTCTGTCACCAAACCTGAATTTGGCAACTTTGCCACCTGAAGGCTCAGTCAGCCTAAACTAGAATGCAGTGGTCCGGTTGCAACTAAACTGTGTTTAAAAGCCTACCAGCTTTATCCTTTTATTTCGGTGTATATTCTCAATCAACACTAGGAATTATCCCACATATTTTAGAAGGACAAAAAATGAAAATGCATAAATAAAAATAAAAGGACATGTTTCTTTATATTTATTTAATTATCAGAATGCAACATTTTCACACCTACTATTTTTCTGGCAGTCTGACAAGTTTAGTTTTCTTCCATGAATTTTACTGTAACCAATAACAGCATAGTCTTTTCACCTTCCATTTAATTGTGTTTATTTAGTGTTGAATATGTCACACGTTCATACAACTTAAGATGTTAAATGTAACAAAAGGTACATATTTAATCCTTTATTAAAAGTACAGTGAAAAAAACTGCAGTGAAATAATTACCAGTTGTAAATATTAATTTAAATTTGCTTCCACCTAAATCAAATCTAAACATGTCCTTAAATATGACCATTCCAAATGCACAGCCATAGAGTCCCTGGTATGTTATGTTTATTTATGACACTAGTAACTTTGAAAACAAAATGGTACAAATTAACAAAATATTATAGATTCCTATGGAGGAGCTAAATTCACCTGATATTTAAAATTCCAAGCAAACTATAGTAATGTAGAGTTTATCTAATGCATATGCATGTATGAGTTTGCATGAACTCTTAGAACAAAGGTAGCTTCAAGTGGTATGGTATAAAAAATTTCAAAATACATAAAACATAGAAATTGAAACTCTAGGGCCAATTCAGTAAATTAATTTCTAGACGACAGCTTGATGTGATTTTTTTCAATTAGTAGAGTTCTTTTTTTCATAATTTATCATTTAAAAAATACACATATACAACGTAATGACTGTAGAGAAAGTTTGCATTAGTGTTGACAAAGTCAGTTACCATAACTGTAAAAAGCAGTTTGGTTATCTCAATGTTCTATGATCAGTTGTAAGTACTGAGTAAGTGCTGGGACTTGCTTTTTCTGAGTAAGTCCCAGAGATCGCTTTAATCCAACTGTGCATCTCTTCAGGGCTATCAGCCTGCACACAGAAAGTTCAAAACAATGTTACACTTTTGAAGAGTTTGTCCCTCATCATTACATTGCTCTGTCTACATTCTTGTATTTCATGATCTTCTTTAAGTGGTATTATCAGAGAGATTCCTTCTCCAGTTCAGATTTGAAGTAGCCTAATGTATTTTTCCCCCAAATATGTTTATTTTATTTTTTCAGTGTTACAAGATTTATTGTTCATGCACCACACAACAAAAAGAAATAAAAGGTATTCAAATTGGCAACGAAGAAGTCAAACTCTCTCTCTTCGCAGATGACATGATACTTTCTATGGAAAACCCAAAAGACTCCACCCCCAAACTGCTAGAACTCATACAGCAATTCAGTAATGTGTCAGGATACAAAATCAATGCACAAAAATCAATTGCTTTCCTATACACTAACAATGAAAATATGGAAAGGGAAATTAGAGAATCGATTCCATTGACTGTAGCACCAAGAACCATAAGATACCTGGGAATAAACCTAACCAAAGAGGTAAATGATCTGTACTCGAGGAACTATAGAACACTCATGAAAGAAATTGAAGAAGACAAAAAAGGTGGAAAAGCATTCCATGCTCATGGATCGGAAGAATAAACATTGTTAAAATGTCTATACTGCCCAGAGCAATCTATACTTTCAATGCAATCCCGATCAAAATTCCACCGGTTTTTTTCAAAGAGCTGGAACAAACAATCCTAAAATTTGTATGGAACCAGAAAAGACCCCGGATTGCTAAGGAAATGTTGAAAAAGAAAAACAAAGCTGGGGGCATCACATTGCCTGATTTCAAGCTTTTCTACAAAGCTGTGATCACCGAGACAGCATGGTACTGGCACAAAAACAGACACATAGACCAGTGGAACAAAATAGAGAGCCCAGATATGGGCCCACAACTTTGTGGTCAAATAATCTTTGACAAAACAGGCAAAAATATCCAGTGGAAAAAAGACAGTCTCTTCAATAAATGGCGCTGGGAAAACTGGACAACCTATTGTATTTTCATCTAATTGAAAAAAAAATATCTTCTCTTCCAGTTGCTTCATCACCACTCCTTGCTTAACACAATATACAGCTTTGATAACTGCACTATCTGAAGGAGGTTTAGGAGTAAAGAAGATGGCTTCATGACCACTTCAAATTATTTGTCAATACTTTCACCATATTTATTTACTTCTTACTGAATTGGAGTAATGATGAGTGTACCATTAATGCCAGTTTTCTAAGACGTTTGCTTCTGCCTACATTCACCTTGGTGACTTAGGTTATCAGAATGATGCTGAATCTGAGTGCTTTGGTACTACAATTTTTATAGCTTAGTACAACACATTTACTCATTCTACTAGATTCTGCTGATCATTAGCTTGTAAGGAAATAATTCTTCATCCCTGCATTCATGACAAGAAAGAATTCAGCCTTTGGTCTTAGCTTACTTGCATTGCTACTTTTGAAATGTAGGCAAGATTAATGGCTCCAATGTATCATGATCCAAAAGGTAGGGTCTGTGGATTACCCATGTACCATACAAAACTATTTTCTCTGGACAGAGGAAGATGGTGGTGGCGTAGGACATCATTTCATCCCATGAACACAATTAGATAACTATCAAATCATCCGAAATATCCCAGAAATCAGCTTGAAAACTGACAGAAAGAAATTCTACACCTAAAGAGAGAGAAGAGTCTACATCAGAGAAGGTAGAAAGTGTGGAGACCCGGTTTAGGGGAGAAATGTATTGTGGGGAGCAGCAGAGGGGAGGGAGCCCTAGTTGTGGAGAGGGCAAGAGAGAGAGAGAAGAGCATATGGGAGAACAGAGAAAAAGAACATTTCCCAAAGTCATTGCCTTGGAAAACAAGAAGAGCTGAATTTCAAGAGTTATTACAACAAGTAGGGCTTAAAGCCTGGAGTTTTAGTTTTTAAAAGATTTTATTTGTTTATTTGCCAGAGAGAGAGAGAGAGCGCACAAGCAGGAGGAGCAGCAGGCAAAGTGAGAAGCAGGCTCCCCATGGAGCAGGAAGCTGACGCAGAGCTTGATCCCAGGAGCCCAGGATCATGACCTGAGCCAAAGGCAGCTGCTTAACCGACTGAGTCACTCAGGTGCCCCTAAACCCTAGAAGTCAGAGAGCTTGGCTGGGATAGCTTGAGGGCATGGTGTTGCTCCTGGAGAGAAGGCAGGCAAACAGCACAGGGTCAAACAGCATGGAAATAGTAATTGAAGAATGCCTGGGACACACATGGGGAGATTATTTGCTTTTCTCACAGTGTGTCCCTGAGAGGTAGTGTTGATGGAGACACTTCTCCAGGAAGAAAAGAGCTTTCTGGCACCATTTTCCTACCCTGTCCCTCAGCATAAACACAGAGCCCCCTGTGGGAAACAGTGTAGCACCAACATTGGATGCTCAATTGTTTACACCAAGCCCCACCACCCTACACTCCAGCAGTACTATCCTTCCTAGTCACACATGCTTCAGTTCCTCCACCCAGAAGACCAGCACACACAAATGCCTACACCACATCCTCAAACAGAGAGTTCTTCAGGGCCTCAGTTCTGTAGGATATAGTGTCAGGTCTCATTTCACAAATAGTCCAGAGCACATGTCATTAAAAAAGTCACCACAACTAGTGAAGGACCATACACTGCCTACATAGGCAAGGAGAGCCTCTGCAGATGACTGGTTTGAAAGAGAGACAGAACACAACAGCAGAGTGCACACAAAACACACAAGAGACATTCCCTGAAGTGGCAAGCCCTGGGAAAGACATGAGCTCTTCTTCAAAGGTCATTACTTTCAGGAGCTGAAAACATGACTGCCTTTACTAACACAGAGAAGAAGGCAGAGACCTAGACAAAATGAGAAGATAGAGGAATTTATCCCATATGAAAGAGCAAGATAAGGCCATGTTTAGAGATCTAAGTGAAACACATATAAATCACATGTCTGATGGAGAATTTAAAGCAACAATCATAAGGATATTTACTGGGCTTGAGAAAAGAATAGAAGACATCAGGGAGACCCTTACTACAGAGATAAAATGTTAAAAACAAATCAAACATGATTGGAAACAGGCTTCATGCAATGAACAGCAAGCAGGCTTGAAGAAGCAGAGGAACAAACAAGTGATATAGAAGACAAAATAATGAAGCAAAACAAAAAAGAGAAAGAGGAATTATACAACGTGAGTATAGACATAAGGAATTCAGTGACTCCATCAAATTTAATAACATTTGTATTATAGAAATTCCAGAAGTAGAAGAAGAGAGAAAGGGGTGGGAGCAAAAAACCTATTTGAAGAAATAATAGCTGAAAACTTCCCTAATCTGGGGAAAGAAACAGATATCCAGGTACAGGATGCACAAAGAACCCCCATCATAACCAACAAAAGCAGGCCAACACCAACACATATTGTAATTAAATTTGCAAAATATAATGATAAAGAAAAAAATCATAAAGTAGGAGGACAGGGGCACCTGGGTGGCTCAGTGGGTTAAAGCCTCTGCCTTTGGCACAGGTCATGATCTCAGGGTCCTGGGATCAAGCCCCGCATCGGGCTCTGCTCAGCGGGGAGCCTGCTTCCCCCTCTCTCTCTGCCTGCCTCTCTGCCTACTTGTGATCTCTCTCTGTAAAAAAAAAAAAAAAAAGTAGCAGGACAAAAGTAGTCCTTAACTTACAAAGGAAGACGCATAAAGTTAGCTTCAGATTTCTCTACAGAAACTTGGTAAGCTAGGAGAAACTGGCATGATATACTCGAAGTGCTGAATGGGAAAAATCTGCAGGCAAGAACACTCTATCCAGCAGGGCTATCATTTAGAATAGAAGGAGAAATAAAGAATTTCCCAGACAAACAAAAACAAAAGGAGTTCATGACCTCTAAGCCAGCCCTGCAAGAAATATTAGAGGGGGCTCTTTGAGTGGGAAAGACAGACCAAAAGTGACAAATACCAGAAAGGATCAGAGAAATCCTCGGAAACAATGACAAAACAAGTGTCACTTCATCCCATGGCACTAAATACATATCTATCAATAATAACTTTGAAAGCAAATAGACTAAATGCTCCAGTCAAAAGATATAGGGTATTAGAATGATTAAAAAAAAAAGACCCATCTATATGCTGCCTATAAGAGACTCTCTTGAGACCTAAAAAAAAATGCAGATTGAAAGTGAGGGGATAGCCAGAGTACCTGGGTGGCTCAGTTGGGTATGTGTCTATCTTTGGCTCAAGTCGTGACCTCGCATCCTGGGGTCTCTGCTTGGCCGGGAGTCTGCTCCTCCCTCCTACTCTCGCCCATTCTCTCTTTCTCAAATAAATAAATAAAATCATTAAAGAAAAAGAAAGTAGGGGATGAAGAACCATCTATCACATTAATGAACAATAAAAGAAAGCTGGAGTAGCCATACTTAAATCAAACAAACCAGATTTTAAAGCAAAGATGGTAACAAGAGATGAAGAAGTTTCCTTTATCGAAATAAAGGAGACAAAACAACAAGAAGACCGAATAAATGTAAATATTCGTGCACCCAACATGGGAGCACTCAAATATATAAAACAATTAATGACAAACACAAAAGACATAATGGATACGATACAGTAATAGTAGAAGACTTTAAAACACCACTTACATCAGTAGACAGAGCATTGAAACACAGCATCGACAAGGAAACAATGGCTTTGAATGACACTGGACCAGATTGACTTTTTTGGTCTTGATAGAAAAATACTGGAGCACCTGGGTGGCTCAG
>JAPYYJ010002164.1:0-13193 GCA_028533885.1 Nasua narica | reverse complement strand
TTGTTTCTTGAGAAAGTCTTATATTTCTATATACTTCCCTCTTCAGACTGCTTTTGCTGGATCCCAAAGATTTTGAACAGTTTTCATTTGTCTCTGTGAATTTTTAAATTCTTTAATTTCCTGGTTGACCCATTCATTCTTTAGTAGGATGCTCTTTAAGCTCTTATGTATTTGAGTTCTTTTTAGCTTTCCTCTTGCAATTGAGTTCAAGCTTCAAAGCATTGTGGTCTGAAAATATGCAGGGAATGATCTCAGTCTTTTGGTACCAGTTTAGAACTGATTGGTGACCCAGGATGTGATGTATTCTGGAGAGTGTTCCGTATGCATTGGAGAAGAATGTATATTCTGTTGCTTTGGGATGTAATGTTCTAAATATATCTGTGAAGTCTGTCTGGTCCAGTGTGTGATTTAAAGCCCTTATTTCCTTGTTGATCTTTTGCTTAGATGATCTGTCCATTTCAGTGAGGGGGGTGTTCAAGTCCCCTACTGTTACTCTATTATTGTAGATGTGTTTCTTTGATTTGCTTATTAGTTGGCTTATGTAATTTATTGTTCCCATGTTATGGGCATAAATATTTCCAATTGTTAGATCTTCTTGTTGGATAGACCCTTTAAGTATGATATAGTGTCCTTCCTCATCTCTTATTACAGTCTTTGCTTTAAAATCTAATTTGTCTGATATAAGAATTTCTTTTACTGCCCATTAGCATGATAAATGGGTTTTCCACCCCCTCACTCTCTCTCTGGAGGTGTCTTTGGTTCTAAAGTGAATCTCTTGCAGACAGCATATTGATGGTCTTGCTTTTATTCCAGTCTGATACTGTGTGTCTTTTGATTGGGGCATTTAGCCCATTTACATTCAGAGTAACTATGAAAGATATGAATTTAGTGCCATTGTATTGCCTGTCAGGTGACTGTTACTATATATTGTCTCTGTTCCTTTTTGGTCTGTGTTACTTTTCGGGTCTCTCTTTGCTTAGAGGACCTCTTTCAATGTTTCTTGTAGGGCTGGTTTGGTGGACGGCAACTTAAATTTGAACATATTCTAAAACATTACATGTTCCACGTTATATTTTTGATGTCACTCTTTATATCTTTTTGTTTTATGTATCCCTTAACTAGTTTTTGTAGTTTTAGTTAATTTTACTACTTATTTCTTTAAATTTGTGAGTGTCTTTATAAGTGACTAATCCAGTTTTACCATTTCCAGTGAGATTTTTACTTTTGTATATTTTCTTGTTATTAATTATTGCTATTTCAACTTAAAGAAGTCCATCTAATATTTCTGGTAAGGTTCATCTAGTGGTCATAACCTCCTTTATGTTGTTTGTCCAGAAAACTCTTTATCTTTTCTTTAAATCTGAATGATAATCTTGCCGGGTAGAATCTTCTAGGTTGTAAGCTTTTCTGGCTTGCAAACTTCTGCTGAGAAATCTATTGATAACCTTCTGGGGTTTCTCTTGTTTGTAACAATTTGCTTTTCTCTTGGTGTTTTTAAAATTCTCTCTTTACTTTTGATATTTTGATTATAGTGTATGTTGGTGTAGCTTTCTTTTGGTTCATTTTATTTGGAATTCTCTGTACTCCTTGGACTTGGATTTCACTTTCTTTCCTAGGTTTGGGAAGCTTTCAGTCATTATTTCTTCAATTAAATTTTCTGCCCCTTTCTTTTTCTCTTCCTTCTGGTACCCATATAATGCAAATATTATTCCATGTGATACTGTCCCAGAGGTCCCTTATTTTCATATTTTTAATTCTTTTTTCTTTTTGATGCTCTGGGTGAGTTTCATGACTTTATCTTTCAACTCACTAACCTGTACTTGTACTTCATCTTGTCTGCTGTTGAACCCCTCTGGTGTGTTTTTCAGTTCAGTTTTTGTATTCTTCAGCTCTGCCTTTTGTTTGGTACTTTCTTATGTTTCCTTTCTGTTTGTCAAAGTTCTCACTCTGTTCACCCATTCTTCTCCTCAGTTCAGTGAGCATAATTATGACCATTACTTTAAATTCTTTGTCAGGTATGTACTTATCTCCATATTATTAGGTCTTTTTCTGAGATGTTCATCTTGTTCTTTTGTTTGGAACATATGTCTCTGTTTCCTCATTTTGCTTTCTCTCTTTGTTTCTATGTATTGGGTGAAAGAATATCTCTCCCAGTCCTGAAGGAATGGCCTTCTTTTGGAGCATATTCTTCTGTCTACCTATTTTGCTTACCTTTCTGTGTTTGTTTCTATGGAGTATGTGGAACAGCTACTTTTCTTAACTTGAAGGAATGGTCTTGAATATGGTTGTCCCTTATGTGGACTGTGTGTGCGTGATGACTTGTGTCTGGCTGGAGCTGTGGCTGATGTGTCTTGGAGGTCACAGGGCATTCTGTGCTGGGCTGCCTTGTTGGGATGGCGTGGGCCAGAGTGGTCCTGTTGCTCTCTGTTCAGAGGGTGCCCTCGCAGGACAGCTGAGGCTGAAACAGATCCAAGCAAGGGATCCTAACGTTCTCAGTGCAGTCGGCACCCTGACAGGGCAGCTAAAACTTAACTAGTTGCAGGCCGGGGAGGGAGTGTCTGGGGCCCCTTCATGCAAAGGACAGACTGTCAGGACAGCTGAAGCAGACAACACACTAAGTATAACACAGAGGGTTCCATGGTTCTACATATAGAGGGCACGTTGGATTGGTGAAAGTGAACTAGGTATAGGTCAGGGTATTCTAGGACTCTCTGCATAGAGGGTGCTCTGACAAGGTGACTGGAGCTGAGGCCAGTACAGGTGGAGTGTTTTGGGGGCCTTTGTGCCCAGGACACCTTGGCATGGCAGCTGGAGCTGAAGCAGGCCTCACCTGGGAGGTCCTATAGCACCATGCACCAGAGGCACCTAGTAAGCTGTCGGAAGCCATGGTGGTCTGGGCTTGTGTGTTCTAGGGTCCTTTTGCACACCTGTGTCACCTTGGCACAAAAGCGGGAGCTGTAGTAAGTGGTGACCAGGGGTTTCATGTGCACTGCCCTCTGGCTGCCTTGATGGCTGGATCTGGTATGGGTTAGAGGCCCAGGGCCCACTGAAGTGGCAGGCCAGTTGGGGCACCAGGACCCTGCTCCCATTACTAAGGTGGAGGGGAGTATAAACTATGTTATTCACTATCCCCTCTGACTTGGCCCAGAAAGAGTACTATCGTCTCTCCCTACCTCTTGGTGGAGTTTTAGGGCTGGCTCTTTTATATCCTGGTTGCTCTCTTAAAGCTCCAGAACCTCTGGGGCTGCTGTGGGCTAGGGACCCAGAGCATGATGAAGTAAGTAGGCCACCTTTGGTGTCTGTGCCACCTTTGCTGTCTGTGCTATCACGGTGGAGGGGGTAGTGTAAACCATGACACTCCGCAGCCACTTGTACCTAGATGCTGTTGTAGTTGCTCCTCTGTTGTTTGATGCGGTTCTAGGAATAGGTCTTTAATATACTAATTGTTCTTTTAAACTGGCTTTTTTTCTGTGTCCAGGGCAGACCAGTTTGCTCCCAGTTCCTCAGAACTGTCCCTTCCCACTGCAGTTCTCAGCATTGGGACTAGGGGGTTCCCCCCACCCTTTTTTTTAACCATGTCTTTGTTTTTTCTTGTTCTTTCTTTAGTTGTGTAGAAGTTGTTAAATCAGCCTTTAGTTCTCCAGGAGAAACTGCTCCCATAAATAGGTGTAAAGTTGGTGTGTTCACAGTGGAAGCTTGAAAATGAGAAGTTTATAAGAAAAACCATAACCACTTAATGATACTGTCTTGCCACTTTTTAACTGGAAAAATTTAGGCTAATACCATAGTATTACCACTCAGCATATCATAAAAATATTTGTATGTCATAGAAACTTGTTCCAGGGCCTGTAATGTTATTTTTTAAAGAATTCTGTTCTTTTGCCACCAGAGGGAGCTCTATGAATAGGTTTTAGTATTTTGGTTGATTTTTAAAAAGAAATGCAAAACAAAACATTTCTCTTAATGTCATGTTTTATGTTACCATATTTTTCTCTTCTGAGTAGATACAGGTGAAAATACCTGTGTGATCTCAAAGAAACAGCTTGTAGATAGAAACACTAATGTAAATAAATCTCCAAAACAGTGTTAAGCAACAGAAACAAGATGCAAAAGAATACATGTTGTATAATTCCATTCATAAGAAATTCAGAATCAGAAAAATACTAAACTATATTGTTTAGGAAGGCATATGTAAGTTGCAAAACAATAAAGAAAATCAAGATGGTAGTTAAAAAGTCAGAATGGTCTTTACCTGTGTAGTAAGGTAGAATTTGTGAAACGATACTTGGAGGGATTCTGGGTATTGGTTTGACTTGAGTTGTAGCTATATGGGTATTTCCTTTATTTTTGCTAACCTCTGTGTAGATCTTTTATCTACTTTCCTGTAGATGACTTTATATCCCAGTAAAAAAAAGAAAAAAGGAAAAGAGGAGATGATTAAGTGGAATAGACTAGAGAATTCTAGAAACGGACCCAGATGTGTGTGTGAATTTATTATATGATACATTAGGCATTTTAAACCAGTGGGGGAAAAAAGATGTATCAGCGTATAAATTGTTATGAGATAATTGAATTTCCTTAGAAATCCTAGAAAAATGTAGATTCCCAACTCATACCATGAATAAAAATTTTAGATAGGTCTAAAAATAAAAATCTAATTATAAACATTTATAAATATAAATATAAATTAAAGATCTAAATATAAAAATATAACTAAGTGGCAGAAACAAAACATAATATTGAGGTTATGTTATCTATATATATATATATAGATAACAAAACGTAATGTCTTCCTTAGCAAAACAATATATGCAGATCTCATAAAGGAAAAGATTGGCAGATTTAACTATATATATATAAATTACAAACTTCTGTATGGTGAAAGATACAACAAACAGCAACTAAAAGAATGGGGAAAATATTTGTAACATCTGTAATTATCTTATTTTCTGCGATATGCAAAGAGCTCCTAAAATTGAACAACCCCACAATTAGATGAACAATTGTTATATAAAAAGAGAAATGTTAATATCTCTATACTGGGAGATGTTGTGAGCCTTTGTAAAAGCAGAAAATCAAGATAGGTTGATAATACTCTATATTTGTGAGACTGTGAGTAATGAGTTTTTTGGTGGGAGTATAATTTGGTGCAGACTCTTGGGAGGGCAGTCTTTCTCAGCATTTAAGTTGTGTTAGACATGTACTTCCATGTCTAGAAAAATTGCCCTTCTGAAGGTTTTGCATATGGCACAAAGATGTATATACAAGGAAGTGCCTTACAAGAATATGCCTTACAAGCATATAGAGTAGGAAAAAGTAGAACCAACCCAGTTATCCATCCCTAGAGGAATGCTAAAATAAATTAATTATATCCATTATATGAAATATTGCCATTGTTAAGGAACACTGTTAACAGTAAAAAGCATTTTTTCATCTAATAACACATTGTTACTACATTTATGTAAAAAGCATAAAAAGCTAAAATTCTATGTATGTATATAGTTATATATATATTTAAGTGTGTATATATATTTAAGTTTGTTTTGGAAGGTTACTCATGAAAATACTGACTGATTACCTCTAGAGTTAGAGAGTGAAGTAGACTAACTTTTTACTATTTTTTGAATTTTATATAATGAACATACATTGTATAACTACTTTTAAAAATTTATCTCTTCAATATTGGGCTTTCTAAATGACATTCTATTTTCATATTGGAAAACTGAAAATTAACATCTGTATCTGAGGACAGAATTTAGTGATTGGAGAAGAACCCTTCTTCACAATTTCTTGGAATCTAAGGTTTCTTTTTGTTTAACAAACACCATATCAAACACTATAGTCATTCTTTTATTTTTAGGGATATATACATATACATATATATATAATTAGAGATTTTTAGAGAGCGTGTGTGTGTGTGTGTGTGTGTGTGTGTGTGTGTGTGTGTAGTTTGTTTTTTTCCTGCTCTAATCTTTATTATTTTCTGGCTTTGGACCTTATTCTTTTTCTAGCTTCTTTAGGTATAGGATTAGGTTTTGTATTTGAGATTTTTCTCAGGTAGGCCTGTATTGCTATAAACTTCCCTTTTAGAACAGCTTTTGCTTTATCCCAAAGATTTGGGACTATGGTATTTTCATTTTCATTTGTTCACATGTATTTTTTTTTTATTTCTCTTTGAATTCTTGGTTGACCCATTCATTGTTGAGTAGCTTGTTATTTAGCTCCATGTACTTGTGTTCTTTCCACAGTTTTTCTTGTGATTGATTTCTAAAATCAGACCATTGTGGTTGGAAAGGATGCATGATATGGTTTTAATCTTTTTGAATTTATTGAACCTTATTTTGTGGCCCATCATTCTGGAGAATGTTACATGTGCATTGGAAAAGAATTTGTATTCTGAGGTTTTCGGGTGGAATGTTCTGTTTGTATCTGTTAGATATATCTGGTCTAATGTGATGTTCAAACCTACTGTTTCCTTGTTGACTTTCTGTCTGATCTATCCATTGATGTAAGTAGGTGTTAAAAGTTTCTTACTATTATTGTATTACTGTAGGGATAATATGTTTTGAAACAAAGTCATGGCAGTATTTGGCTTTACCTTTTTCTTTTAAATTCCCACAAATTTGAATTTTTCAAATAGGTACCTCAAAATCCTTATCTAATTTGTAGTTTTACTTTTTGTCCAGGCCCATCACATTCCAGTGAAGAAAGTGAATCCTGGAGAAGAAAGGAGGAAAATGTTTGAGGTATAAAGACATCTGTCTGCTTATTTTAAAGCTTTGCAAAAACAATTCTAAGAAAAGAAAGAAAATCTTATAAAACCTCCAAACCTTTCCTCCTTATTTCTTTCAAACAAATAAACCTTCAACTTAATCCTTTTTTTTTCTTCCTAATCTCCCTGGGCATACCTCTACCATTGGTATACTAACTTTCCTTATGAAACTAGGAAAAATAGGAATTATTATTGATAAAAATGTTCTTTCTTTATTTAAGGAAGCAGCAAGGAAGCGAAGGTTGGAATTTATTGAAAAAGAAAAGAAACAAAAGGATCAGGTAGTTTTTTTGCTTTTTTCTTCCTTGTCAAGTTGTGGACGATAATAGTTTCGAGAGTTCTAAGAAGTTTGTCTTTAAAATTGTTACAGATTAGTTTAATGAAGGCCGAGCAGATGAAAAGACAGGAAAAGGAAAGGGTAAGAGGATAATCCATTTTTCCATGGTATATTCTACTCCCTCCCCACACACATACTTTTTTTTTCCCTAAAGGAATACACTGATTTCCATTGTGTTAGTAAATGTATTTCATGTATTTCATATTAAGTACTTGAAATTGTGTTTTGTTTGTTTCTTTTCCCCAAAAGTTGGAGAGAATAAATAGGGCCAGGGAACAAGGATGGAGAAACGTGCTAAGTACTGGTGGAAGTGGTGAAGTAAAGGTAGGCATTTATACCCATATGGTTACACTACTGTGGTTTTTTTCTCCAGTTTCACCTTGCTTTTTGAAATGTATATAACTGGCTTTGGGGGGGGGGCGGAGTATTAACTTCTTACCTAGAATTCTTCATCTATTACAAATTCTTAGTTTTCCTACGTGTATTTGATATATAATTTGTACTGATGACTAATATCTGACACTGTTAAATAGTTTAAAAAGTTCAATGTAAAAGCTATGATTTACCATTCCTTCCGTAAGAATCTTTTTAAAATTAAATAAAATTTTTCACTCCTCTGCCTGAAGTCCTTTTATTGCTTTATCTAGCCTTAAAGATTAAGTTTTCATAAGATCCTTGTTAGTCTGGCCATCCATTCCCTACCGCAGGCTATGTGCTCAAGTGAGGCTGAACTGAAGACCATACTTGTAGTTTTCTTATTATGTGTAGCCTGCCTAATCTCTTTGTCTTTGCACTGTGTTTCTCTTTAGTTGATAACACCTCTCCCTCTTCACTGTCAATCCCACATCCAACCATTTACCTAGGTATGAGATTACCTAGCTAACCATTTACCTAGATATATTAATTCGGACATTCCTTTTGGGTAGATCCATACTCTATAACCTTGGGCAAATTACTTAACTTTTCTGAGCCTTAACTTCTTCTTTTAAAAAAGAAAATAAAAGAAAAAAATTTTTAAGAACAATACCTAGAGTGTGGCTAGTAAGGACTCATAGGTTTAACTCCCTGTTTCTTAATCTTTGTTCTGTTTATCTGAATCTTAAATTTCCTCTTTTGCTCTTGTAGCATCCTTTACATATCTGTGGTAGGCTGAATTCTAAGATGGTCCCTCAAAGTTCTGATTCTGGTGTAGATGCCTCGTATTCTGTGGATAGGGTGCTATTGTAGCTCTCTTGATTAGATTTTGTTGCATGGTTGAGTGGTGATGGGATAGTCACTGCTGTGATTACTGTTGACATATGATGAGACTCCCTCATAGCAGACTGGAAGGGAAGAAGAAAGGCTGAGAGACATGCTTCTGGTGGCCTGTAAAAAAGCAAACATTCATGTTGCAGGGAAGTATAGGTGGGCTTTAGGAGTTGATAGTCCTCTTTGACCAACAACTAGCAAGAAAGTGGTGACTTTAGCATTATGGCCACAAAGAAATGAATTTTGCCAGGATCCAGTGAACTTGAAAGAGGATCCTGATCCTCAGATGAGGATTGCAGTTCTGGCTGACACCTTCATTGCTCCTTGGTGAGATCCTGAACAGGAGACCCAGCTAACTGCATCCAGACTCCTGAGCCAAGGAAACAGTGAGATAATAATTGGTTATTGTCTTAAGCTACTAAGTTTATGGTTATTTGTTACACAGCAATAAAAAATGAATATACTTTTATTGTTCTGTATTATAATTTTTTTTGTATTATAATTTTAATGTATGTCCTCCAACTTTTAGTCAACATGTCTTTAAATTGTGAATTCATTCCCTGAACCAAGCTCATTAAACTTGGTGTTTAGATGCTGAATAGATTTGTCGAATTGACTTGATTACCATTTTTACTTCTTTTCCCCAAAAGTTATGATTTGAGTAAAAATTTGTTTTATGTAGATATGTGTGTTCTGTTCTGGCTTTCATATTTTTCATATTACATATTAATAATTCAGTAAGAGTTACTTTTTCTAATTCTGTGTTAATATATTACACTGTTTTTAGTAATATACTTTTATCTTTATTATACTTTACCATTTTTGTGCTGTCCTATCTACTGTATTCGAAAGTAGAGCTTAACTACCTCCTGAATGACAAGGAATGACTCAATGTGGCCCATTCTAAAATAACTAATTCCATATCTTAACTGATTGGAAAGTAAAACTTAACAAACTGTAGGCCCTCAGATTTTGTCAAGCATTTTATATCAAGTATATGGTAGGTATTGAGAATTTGATTATTTTTTCTTATCCTTTTTCATATATCTTCTATGCAATAAAATGTCTTTCCTTCTATGATGTCTAAAGCTATACTTAGGGGTGCCTGGGTGACTCACATGATTAAGTGTCTGCCTTCGGCTCAGGTCATGATCTCAGGGTCCTGGGATCGAGCCCCACTGCGGGCTCTCTGCTCAGCAGAGAGCCTGCTTCCCTCCCTCTCTGCCTGCCTCTCTGCCTCCTTGTGATCTCTGTCAAATAAATAAATAAAATCTTAAAAAAAAATAAAGCTAAACTTAATCCTTAGTCCAGTTTAATCAATGTTGTTTGGTAACTGATTGAGACAGTTTTTCAACAGAATTAATTACATAGTATGTGCTTAATAGATTTTTGCTTCATTTTGTAAATTTCTATAATGCTTTTATTGAGGATTAAGAAAACTATTTCCCATGACTTAAAGCAAATTCTTATGTTAGTTTCTGTACTTATTTCCCATGGAGTTTGAACTATTTAACCTTTTAGGTTGTTTGATTTCTGTACAGTTGATAGGGACCTAGAGCCTCAGTATAATGTTGATCAAATTAAGGAAGTCCCCTAACTAAAGATAAAACAAACTAGACATTAAGGGAAAGATTTCAAAATTAATACCATTATTATAAACCTCTGATAAGGCATTATTCAGAGTATAAATTACCAACTGTCTTTGGTTATTTACTAACTGCAAAATCTGGGACTTATTGCTTTATTTCTGATGCATCTCTTATGAATGTGTTTTTTTTTAAATAATGAAATGTACATACATAGTTGGATCATACGGTGATCATAATATGTAAGAAGCTTATCTGTTGTTTGAAAATATATTGGAATACTACTCAGCAATCAAAAGCAATAACCTGTTAATACATGCAACAACATGGATCAATCAAAAACATACTGAGTTAAAGAAGCCAGATATAAGAGTACATATTGTACAATTTCATTTATATGAAATTACAGAAAAGGCGGTCCAATCCATGACAGAGAGCAGATCAGTGGTTGCTGGAATGAGGTGAGGTTAACTGCAAAGTAACATAAGGGGACTTTTTGGGATGATAGATATACTTTCGATTGTGGTAGTAGTTACACAAGTGTATATATTTGTCAAAACTTATCCACCTGTGCTTATAATTGATGAAGAAGGTGATTTTTGAAAGATCATATTGCTTCAGTGTTCTAGTCTAATATTTTTAACATTACTTTCAGTATAGCCATCTTCAGAGATGTTAGCATACCTTCATTTTCGCTAAAGAGAAACATTAGACAACTCAAATTCAAGTCGGGTAATATTAGCACCAGACTATATTCAGAGAGTAACCAGTCTCATAAGAGATGCAACTGCCTTTCATCAGAATTCTGATTGTGATTCTTGCCTTGAGAGGCACATTTTGAAGATGTGTGCGAGCATTCCTATAATGGTGTTTCCTGCCTAATTAGTTATCTTTCCTATTTCTAACAACTTTAATTTCTTCTCAAAAATCTTTAATCAGTTATCTATATTCATCTCGAGTTGTTTTTTTTTTAACTCATCCTTTCTTATAGTATTGTCTGCAGCTTACTTATGTCAAGATTTTATCTCAGTGGATACACTGAAATTTACTTGATTCTAGTATTTTTCTTTGCCTCTTTTCTTTGCCAGATTTCTTCCTTAAGATGTTATCGCTTGGAAGATCTTCTTTTACTTGTCAGTATTATGGCTTCTGTTCTCATCACAAACCCCCCCCCTCCATGGGTTTTGAAATGCTACCACTCAACTTTAGTTATAACAGTTTCTTCTCAGTGCTGTTGACCTCTGCATTTGAGATTATTGATTTCCTCTTGATAGTGAAATTCTTTCACCGTGACTTGTGCAGCATCTCACACACTTAATTTTAAAATTAATCTTATCTTTGTCTGACATCCCTGTTTTCTAACTATAAATTTTCCACACGTTTGAGTTCTTATGTCTCAGTAGTTGTGGTGTTATATCTGCCTTTATTTTGTGTTATACACCGAGAGAATCCACAGCTCCCTTCCCCTTTTCATTGATTATCTGTCTTTACTTCTAGGCTTGTAGCTTGGCATCAGCGCAGTAAGCCTTCCCATTAGTTCCTCTACCTTATTCTCTCTCCTATTCCTGCTTATTATGCATGGTTTGACTCACCTTCTTAAAAACTGTTTTGGTATGCTACACCTCTCAGAAAGTTTGTAAATGCTTTCTGTTGTCCTTTATTATATGAACTCAAAGGGTTGCTAGCAGTTAGAGATACTAGCCTTTTATGACCAATACCTGCCTTCTTTTCATATTTGTTTGCATACTCTTTTCATCTTCCTGCTGCCAACACCCAAGTATTACACATACAACATTTATTTTTACTTTAATACCCTGGCTCATATTTAATCATTAAATCTATCTTTGTTACATTGCTTTCAAGGCTGGGCTGAACAGTATCTTTCTCCAGTGCCTTTTTTTTCTTTTGAGAAATTTTTATTTCTGGTAAGTTTTTTTCTGTTTTGTGAAAGTTCTTCAGTCTCAGTACTTACTATATCTTTACCATTTGCAGAGTTGAAGGATTTGAGGTATATTAAATGCCATATGTAAATGTTTTTGTTAAATATAATTTTGAGTGTTACTAAAATAGGCTCTGCTTTACTTATAAACTGTACATGTTTAAACTTAATAGAATGGCATTATAAAATGTGTACTAGAAACTTGTTTCAAAACTTATTAAGATAAGACTTTTCAGTATTAACAATTTTATTATCTTTTTATATTTTTGTTAAATTATGCTTTATTCTTAGTAACAGAGTATACTACTTTTTGATAATGGTTATAGTAGGAAAACATTTTGCGTAGGGCTGTTTATTAATATGTTCAGATTAGCTAATTGCTTTTTAAAAGTCAAATGTTGAAAAAAACCTTTTTTTTTTGAGGGTACTACAGGCCTTTTGGGCCTTATGAGATAAGCATGTGAGAGCTCTTTGTTTAATTTCTAGGCTCCCTTTTTTGGCAGTGGAGGGGCTGTGGCTCCATCATCTTTTTCTTCTCGCGGACAGTATGAACATTATCATGCTATTTTTGATCAAATGCAGCAACAAAGAGCAGAAAATAATGAAACTAAATGGAAAGGAGAAATATATGGCCGAAGACATCCAGAAAGGTATGACTGTGTTCTGCAGAAGTTGCTTATGCTTTGCTTCAGAGAAAATAATGAAAGTCATTTTGCATATTTATCTACAGAGGAATTTCACCTAAAATACATCCAGGATTTCCTAAGGGGCTACAAAAGTCATCACCATTTCCCAAATGCTGATTCTCTTAGAAAATTTTGAAAAGATTGAAGATCATGTCTAAATAAGCCAATGTAAACAGATTGAGCTGTAATGATCCATAAATTCATTCTTATGTGTAATTTTGTCTTATGTCCCGTATAGCTTAGTATCTATACTTTGCAGATGTTTTCTTTATTGATTACAAAGAATATTTTTTTGCCTTTTGGATGCAGTAATTTTCTCAGATGCAAATTTGGCCTTTGATTACATTTGGCAAGCATGTAGTTCTTCAATTTAGCCTTATTTTTATAGCTTATTTATATGTTGTAGTCTGAACATACTTATTTAAAGGAAGATGTGATGATATCACTTTAAACCACCATATGATCGTAATAATTTCACCCACTTGCTTTAAATGAATCAGAATATATTAAAATGGAATTGCACTTTATGCAAAATTTCAAAGCATGCCTTTTTTGTCTATTTTCCTCCTCTCTTAGAATCCCATTTTTTGTTGTTTTGGCTTGTTTTCTTACATGTGTCTCTGAT
>JAPYYJ010002163.1:0-13193 GCA_028533885.1 Nasua narica | reverse complement strand
TATTCCATAGTAACTTTTTAACTTGAACTTTTTCATACATATATTTTATATATAGATAGATATAGATATAAGGTTTAATGTAGTCCTTTTTTCCCTATTTGATACTAACTTTATATATATATAGCACATATAAATAAAGCAGTTTTAATATATATATAGTATATATATACTATATATAGTATATATATAAATATATATTTATAAATAAATATAAAGTATAAATATATAAATATATATAAATAAATATATATAAATATATGCTATATATAGTGTATATATATATATATAAAACACCAAGCATTTACTCTAAGTTTTTGTTGTAATTATTTTGACCATAATTATTTTTACTTTCTCTCATACCCAATATTGAAATGTAAAAAAAAATTAGTTGAGTCTTAGATTAAATTCTATTAATATTATAAATGTTCTTGAGTATTAGTTATAAATGAGCAGAATAAATAAAATACTGCATTACCATATAGCAAAAAAAAAATTTTTTTTAATTTTTTTCCTCCAGGACTGTCAGAGACTGAAAGAATATGTGACCACTAAGCCGGCCTTGCAAGAAATAAAAAATACAGTTTTAATTTCCCTGTATCTCTGATAAGTTGAGTTCTCTAACAAAGATAACAAGATAGACCCAGGAAGAACTGAAGTACCCTTCCTCCCCCACATCAAGGGACTATAACCACCTTCCCTTCACCACCCGCTTTTTATTTTGGGGCTTTTGTGGGTTTTTTTTCTTCTTTTGTCGGTCTTTTTGTTTGCTTGCTTTTGTTTTTGTACTTTATAAATCTTATCCTTGGGGCTCATTTTGGCTAGGTTTTTTTTTTTCCTTTTTCTTTTGTTGGCCTTTTTGTTTGTTTTTGTTTTTATACTTTATAAATCTTACTCTTGGGGCTCATTTTGGCTGGATTTTTGTTTTTGTTTCTGTTTTTCTTTTTGGCAGTGACTTCTGATTGCTCTGAAACTTCCCAGGATGCACCTTGCCCAGTCAGTGGTTGATATTTTCAGCTACACGTCCCCTCAACCACAACTCAACAGAATGACAAGGAAGAAGAATTCCCAATAAAGAAAACACCCAGAGACAACGGACTCTCCAGAATACCTAATGGATATGGATTGACACAAGATGTCAGAAATAGACTTCAGGGTAGCAGTTATGAAGACAATAGTCAGGCTGCAGAAAACTATTAATGGCAACATAGATTTGTTGAGGGCAGAAGTGAGAGCACATCTGGCAGAACTTAAAAAAGCTATCAAAGAGATACAATCTAATCTAGATACTCTTAACAGTTATGGGAAATGCGGCAGAAGAATGAATTAGTGACCTTGAAGACAAACTGATAGAAAAGAAGGAGCAGGAGGAGGCCTGGAACAAACAGCTTAAAATCCATGAAAATAGAATTGGAGAAGTAAATGATGCCATGAAACATTCCAATGTCAGAATTATTGGGCTCCCTTAGGAGACCAAATTTGGACCAATTTTGACCAAATTATAGCCAAGAACTTCCCTAATCTGGGGAATGAAAGAAGTAATCATGTCCTAAAAGTAGAGAGGACACCCTCCAACATCAATGAGGGCAGATCAACCCCCAGGCATGTAATAGTAAAACTCACAAATTTTAGAACCAAGGAGAGCATTTTAAGGGCAGTTAGGGGGAAGAGATTCCTTATGTACATAGGAAGGAACATCAGAATTGTCCACAGAGACCTGGAAAGGGCTGGTAAGACATATTCAGGGTACTAAATGAGAAGAATATGGAGCCAAGAATTCTTTATCGGGCAAGGCTGTCATTCAGAATAGATGGAGAGATAAGAAGCCTCCAGGACGGTCAGAGACTGAAAGAATATGTGACCACTAAGCCGGCCTTGCAAGAAATATTAAGGGGGGGTGCTATACAAAAGGAGAAAGACCCCAAGAGTGATACAAAATTAGAGATATACAGAGACAATCCATAGAAACAAGGACTTCACAGGCAACATGATGACAATAAAATCTTATGTCAATAATCACTCCCAATGTGAACAGTCTAAATGCTCCCATAAAAGGGCACGGGGTTACAGACTGGATAAAAAGACAGGACCCATCTGTATGCTGTCTACAAGAGGCTCATTTTGAACCTAAAGATACATTCAGACTGAAAGTGAAGGGATGGAGAACTATCTTTCATGCCAACAGACCTCAAAAGAAAGCTGGGGTAGCAACTCTCATATAAGACAAATTAGATTTTAGAAAAGACTGTACTTAGAAATACAGAAGGACACTATATCATTCTTAAAGGGTCTATCCAACAAGAAGATCTAACAATTGTAAATATCTATGACCCCAACATGGGAGCGGCCAACTACAAAAGCCAACTAGTAACCAAAATAGAGACATATTGATAAAAATACATTAATTGTAGGAAACCTTAACACTCCACTCTCAGCAATAGCCAATCAACTTAGTAGAAAATCAACAAAGAAACAAGAGCTTTAATGACACACTGGACCAGATAGATATACACAGAACATTCCACCCTAAAACAACAGAATACTCATTTTTCTCGAGTGTGCGAGGAACTTTCTCCAGAATAGATCACATACTGGGTCACAAATCAGGTCCCAACCAATACCAAAAGATTGAGATTATTCCCTGCATATTCTCAGACCACAATGCTGTGAAACTGGAACTCAAGCACAAGAAAAAGTTTGGAAGAAATTCAAACACTTGGAAGCTAAAGACCATCCTACTTAAGAATGTTTGGGTCAACCAAGAAATCAAAGAAGAACTTAATCAATTCATAGAAACCAGTGAGAATGAAGACACATTGATCCAAAAACCTATGGCATATGGCAAAGGCGGTCTTAAGGGGGAAAAAACATAGCCATCAAAACCTCATTTAAAAAAAAAAAAACCAGAAAAATCCCAAATACACAAACTATCTTTACACCTTAAAGATCTGGAGAATCAACAACAAATTAAACCTAACCCACGCACGAAAAGGGAAATAATTAAGAGTATGAGCAGAGATCAATGAATTAGAAACTAGAAATATAGTAGAACACATTAATGAAACTAGAAGATTATTCTTTGAAAGAATTAATAAAATCGACGAAGATGAATAAGAACAAGAGTTTTAGCTCTTACATTTAGGTCTTAACTCATTTTGCCTTTACTATAGTGTGTGTGTGTGTGTGTGTGTGTGTGTGTGTGTGTGTGTGTGTGTGTGTAGTATGAGGCAGAGGTCTAAATTCATTTTCTTGCAGGTGGATATCTAGATTTCCAACAACATTTGTTGAGGACTATCTTTTCACCACTGAGTGGTCTCTCAACCTTGACAAAAATCATTTGATCACATATGTAAGGGTTTATTTCTGCATGCTCTATCAGGTATATATGTCTGTCTTTGTGACATTACCACACTGTTTTGATTACTGTAGCTTTGAATTACGTTTTCAAATCAGGAAGTGAAAACTCAGAAATTTTTCAAGAATATTTTGGCTATTCAGGATCCATATGAATTTTAGGATAGATTCTTCTGTTTTTGCAAATAACATCACTGGGAGTTTGAAGGGAATCACACTGAATACATATTCACTTTGATACTGACATCTTAAAAATACTGTCTTCTAATCCATGAACAAAGGATATTTTTCCATTTATTTGTATTTTCTCTAATTTCTTTCAGCAACATTTTACAGTTTTCAAGGAATGAGTCTTTTGTTCCCTTGGAAAGTTTATCCTAGGTATTTTATTCTTTTTCAAGCTACTGTAAATGGGTTAGTTTTTAATTTTTAAATTAAATTATTTTCTTAATTTCCTTCTCGGACTGCTCATTATTAGTATATAGATGCAACTAATTGTTATGTATTAATTTTTTTATGCTGCAACTTGGCTAAATTCATTTCTTTTTTAAGTTTTTGGTAAAATATTTGGTTTTCTAAATATGAAATCATGTTGTCTGTGAACAAAGATAATTTTAGTTCACTTTTTACTTCCTTTGCAATTTGGATACCTTTTATTTCTTCTTCTTGCCTAACTGCTCTGCTAAAACTTCCAATACTATATTTAACAGAAGAGACGAAAGCAAGCATCCTTGTCTTCTTTATTGAAGAAAAAGAGCTTTCAGTCTTTCACCACTGACTATGATGGCAGCTGTGGGTTTTTCATACACGGCCGTTAGCATTACATTAGGTCAGTTTCCTTCTAGTTTTAGTTTGCTGGGTGTTTTATCATGAAAGATTATTAAATTTTGTCAAATTCTGTTTCTCTATGAATTGAGATGATCATGTGGTTTTGCCCTTCATTCTGTTAATGTGGTGTATTACAATGACTGACTTTCATATGTTGTTCATGATCTTCTATAAATAATCTAGATCCAAAAATCCACATGAATTTTTTAAAGTCAAGAAGAAAAAGAGAAGAAATCGTGCTTTTCTAAATTTTATGGTTTATTTTTAAAAGTTCAACATTTTTAATTTATAAATACTGGCTAATTTAAAAGGAAAGAAGGAAGGAAAGGAAGGGGGAAGGGATGGAAAGAGAAAGGAAAAGGGCAGGGAGGAGAAAAGGGCAGGCAAGGGGAGAAAGAAGCAAGAAAGACAGATCTTGCAGAGTTTCAGACCCAAAGGCAACTCTTAAAAATCAGCAACCAAGAACAAATGAAGAAACAGAAAAAGAACTGATCCTTGATTTATTCCCAGAAAGTAACAATGGAGTAAAATTGAGAGAAAACTCACTAAGGTGTTTTATCACTACTAAAAACTCAGCCCTGCTTATAGAACTGGTCTTGATGACTACGAACATGGCAGAAAAATCTTGGCCCTTTTAGCAGTTTCCAACCCCAAAACAACAAAAAGATGCCAGCATCAACCACAAGATGAATCCCTTAAAGTATACACATAAATGAAACATTTTTGTTAAAGGAAGGAAGAGAGGAATTAGCAATGCCCAGAAAGGTTTAGACTAAAATGTTTATTATACATTAACTGGAGACAGTAAGAATTATATATTAGTAGTTTCTTCTTATAAAGACTTTTTCCAACAATAATACTGTACCATTTGTATTTGGCTTAAGATCTTTTAAAAAATATTTAGAAAAACATCTGGAACTCTGAAACTACTTTTAATTTTCTTAGGGTCAGTAATGTCCAAACAAATACTCTGGAACTTGAATGACTATGAAATAAAATATAACAATAACTCTAGGAATTTTAAGACTCTCATCAAAGAAAGGTTCAGATTTACTCATTATCCTATAACTACAAAGCCAAGTAAACTAATCTGAGGAAGACCTTCAACATCTAATGCTTGCTAAAAGAAAATACATCAAAGATTCAATACAGCAAGGATTTCAATACAAATATTCCATTCCTCCAAGGACTCCAGATATCAATTCATCAGTATTTTAGCTAAAAAGCTTATTACTAATTCACTATGTGAAACAACACATTTCAAATTCTCCTTAGTCCCTTAGTCCACTACATTTCATCAAGCAAGGATAAAACATGGACATGTGCTATGTCCATGTTATATAGTACATACATATAGCACATATATATCCATGCTATAAACATTAAGACACATATTATTCAGAAATATGAAGAAAAATAATGTATGAGTACTTCAACTTGAGTCCTGTTCTGTAATAAGTGACCACATGATTTTGAGGTAGGCAGCTTTTCTTCCCTAAGGATGCTTTGGGAAGATGAGACTTTACTTAATATATGAAACACTGGAAACATTACCCCATGATTCTAAGTCTCAGATATCACCAAAGAAAGAATAAAATAAACTGTATCATTATGGTTTCTCAATTTTAAATGTTGCTGAAAAGATTCTCTAGTGAATCATAGGGCTACCAACTATGAAAGATAGTCAGATATGTATTGCCAGCACTCTGATTTATTTTAGAAAATAATGTGGTAAAATACCTAACATTGAAAATTTTGGCAGATTAAATTCAGAAATCTTTAAATGTTTTTAACCATGATGAAAAGACCTGAAAACTACTCTGCAATTGTGTAAAGTGACAAAACCCCATTTTCAGGGCTCATGATACATAAATTATAAAGAGTAATTGAAATTTAAAACTTACATTAAGAAAATATAAGTAACTTTGAAGCCAATATAAAATTTTGACTGACTGACCTCCAGGAAACTACTTCTAGCAGAAAGATGTTTTGAAATGATACACACACACAAACAATGTCAAGTGGGTTTCTCACTGGGAAGCAAGGAAAGAACACAACTACATGTTTTGCTGTCTGTACATAAACCAAGTAATATACACAGTGACAAATCAATAAAAGACTTTGAAGGAAGTGACATGACTGGTCACTGATCATGATGCCTATTTGTTACCTATACAGTGAGTTGTGAATTTAAGAGTTACTGGTGAAGTTTGCACATTATGCAATTACTATGTTAATATGCCCTGATAACTGAAATTTGAACCATATTGTTGTGGGATTGGTGTTATTTAACTCAACTGTGTTAACTGAAATCTGTGTGTTATCAAAGCCATGTAAAGCAAGAACTACTTGTCCAGAAATGCAATTATTTATACAGCTTAGTATTAATAACTGAAAAATTTACAAAGAATCTTGAACATGTCTCCTACATTACCGAATGACATAAATCTGAATATAAGAATCAAATAACCTGGGGCTCCTGGGTAGCTCAGTGGGTTAAGGCCTCTGCCTTTGGCACAGGTCATGATCCCAGGATCCTGGGATCAAGTCCCACATCGGGCTCCCTGCTCAGTAAGGAGCCTGCTTCACCCTCTCTCTCTGCCTGCCTCTGCCTGCTTGTGATTTCTCTCTGTTAAATAAATAAATAAAATCTTTAAAAATTAAAAAAAGAAAATATCAAATAACCTACATGTGTTCTACAGTTACAGTTAGTCCTTAACTTTTATAAATCTGATTTTCGTAACAAGTCATCTTTTAACACAACATATTGATACCCATAATTATCTTTCATAAATGAGATTTAAATTTAATATACCAAGAAAAGAAAGGAGATTTCAAAGATTCATATGGTGGTATTACTTGCTGCAAAACAGTATTGTTTCAGTTGTGTTGTCACCTTATTATAAGAGTTTATTTGTGCAATTATACAAATGTATTACCTTTTGACATTATATAAAAATATGTGGGAAATAAAATCAACAATGGTAGTGATAAAGAGCATAGAAACAATGAGAAAGACAGGTTTTGTGAATTTAATTCCACTGAGAAAAAAATCAAAACTCTTTAGCATTAGATAATCACTGAATTAAACAGTGTTTTCACTGTGAATGTAAAAAAAAAAAAAAAAAAGATCCAGAGTGCATACAATACAAACTGCAAAAATATTTCATTAGAAATTTTATATATAATTAGGAACTGCATTATATTTTCAGCTTACTGACAACTGAACTCCTCTAATAACTTATTAGTCAATTAGTCAAACAATTAGTCAATTGTTGGAATTTTACATTATGACTGAAAACTGGTTAATGTTCTTATACTTACTAATATTCATTAGAACTTCTATGATACAGGGCATCGGGGTGACTCGGTCAGTGAAGCATCTGCCTTTAGCTTGGGCCCTGATCTCGGGGTCCTGGGATCAAGCCCCACGTCAGACTCCCTGCTGTAAGGGGAATCTGCTTCTCCCTCTCCCTCTGCCCCCACCCCTGCTTGTGCTCTCTCTGTCTCTCTCTCTCAAATAAATAAAATTAAAAAAAAAAAGAACTTCTATGATACTAAATTGAATAAAGTATTGCTATTGGTATAACCTGAAATACAGAAGAATACTCACAATTTTTAGGCCATTAAATGACACAAGAAAATCCTTCAGCTAATCTAGAATTCCTCTACGTAGGAAGTCAAAATACTGTTGTATATAACCTTATTTTGTCTTTAAAATGATTAGCTCTTCCTATCTCAGAGGAGAAATATCTTGATATTAGAGATAGGAAACTTAGAACACAGAAAAGATGGAATTTAAACTCAAGTTCTGAAAAACAAAAAAACAAAAGCAAAACTCAAGTATCGGAATTGTGACATTCCAAAGTTCTTCCAAAACATTTTAGACAGGAAATACTAAGTTAACATAAAGGAAAAATAAGATGTTTGATTTGGTACTTAATATATTATTTAACACATATTTAATACAATCACTACAGGGTCCCTTTTCCAAAATTGAAGTATCTATTTTACCTACCCCAACAATCCGTTTCATAGCATCCAATTTAGCAGAATCTTTGTTGCTCTCCAACATTTGCTTTAGATCTTCATTCCTATATAAAACAAAAAAGTCCGTGTTTCAATTTTTACTTAAATAGCTATTAAAATATATTTATTAAAAATTAGAAATAATGGGCCCCTGGGTGGCGCAGTTGGTTGAGCGACTGCCTTCAGCTCAGGTCATGATCCCGAAGTCCTGGGATCGAGTCCCACGTCGGGCTCCCGGCTCCATGGGGAGTCCGCTTCTCACTCTGACCTGCTCTCTCTCACTCTCTCTCTTTCCTAATAAATAAAAATAAATAAAATCTTTAAAAAAAAAAAAATTAGAAATAATGATGAGCAAGGGTGCCTGTGTGGCTCAGTGGATTAAGCCTCTGCCTTCAGCTCAGGTCATGATCTCAAGAGTCCTGAGACTGGCTCTCTGCTCAGCAGGAAGCCTACTTCCCCCTCTCCCTCTGCCTGCCTCTCTGCCTACTTGTGATCTCTTTCTCTCTGTCAAATAAATAAATAAAATCTTTAAAAAAAATGATGAATATTACAAAATTTCATCCTTAAATATAATTAAATATATATTTTTCATCTACTCTACAAATATTGAAGTGCTGTATTATAATGAAGCCCATCAATCATACAAAAATATAAAACTGTACCTCAATTCTGGGCAAAATATCTACGTGAACAGAGGCATCAAGATTCTCTCATCTCAAAATCTCCTCTGCATAATCATCAAAAAGAAAAAAAAAGAAGAAAAATTCTCAAATCACCACTAAAATACTTTCATAAGCCAAAAAGTAAGAATTTTCTTTTCTCAAGAAACAACACTCATTAAAGAAAGACTCATTCACACCATCCCTTTTTAATCTCTACCTCTCCTCTGCAAAAAAAAAAAAAAAAAAGAACATAAACATGAAGGGAAACACCCAGTGATACTCCTTAATCAAAGAACTATATAAAGGCAATTTTAACACTTAAATGAGAAGATAAGGTGATGAACCAGCGTAGTTAGTAATAAGGATGAAAATGTAGGACAGATGCAAGAACTATGTAGAAGTTGAAATCAGAGGGATGAGGTGACTGTGAAGAATGAGACTGGGGCACTCAGTAAGGATGCTCCGTGTTTCCAATTTGGACTGACCAAGCAGATGACGATGCTACCATGTAAGATAAAATAGACATCTACTATTTTCCAAAACAAATTGCTATATAAACATCCTTAAAAGACAGTGCAGAACAAAAACTATTAATGCCTTACACAGAAGAACTGAAAAAAAGAAAAACGTAAGAACAAATTTTTTTTTAAGATTTTATTTATTTGAGAGAGAGAGAGACCACAAGCAGGGGGGAATGGCAAGCAGAGGAAGGAGAAGCAAGCTCCCCACCAAGCAAGGAGCCAAACACTGGACAGAGGCAAAGGCAGACACTTACTGCCTTTGACTGCTCTGACTGAGCCACCCAGGAGCCACCCCGCCCCTGCAACAAAATTATTTTGCTCACAACTGATCTGCCCCAATCCTAAATGAAACTTCTTCCAGCATATTCACAAATTGCCCCTAGCTAAAAAAAATTCATAATTTGCAATCTCTAGCCATTTTTCCTTCAACATGGAAGGGCAGATTTTTAAAACAGTTATATAGCGAGGCAAAGAGTTCTCACATTTGACACCAAAAGTACAGTGCATAAAAGGGAACACTGATAAACTGGATCTCATCAAAATTTAAAACTCTTTCTCCCCATTAAGAGGAAGAAAAAGAATAGAGACTGGCAGAAAATACTTGCAACCATATTGCATATATACAATAAAGGACTAATATCCAGAATATATTTCAAACTTCAAAATTCAACAGTTAACAAAAAAATTCAATTAGAAAAGGGACAAAGATATTGCTATGGATTCAACTGTTTCCTCAACCCTGAAGGTGACTTTATTAGGGCCTTTAGAAAGATCAGTAAGGTTAAATAAGGTCATAAGGGTAGAGCTCTAATCCAGTAAAAGTGGTGTCCTAAGAAGAGAGAGCTATCACTGGTGCACAACCACAAAGAAAAGGCCATGTGAGGACAGAGCAAGGAGACAATCAAATGTACACCAAGCAGTGAGGCCTCAAGAATAACCAAACTGGCAATTCCAGTCTCCTGGAAGAATTGTGAGAAACTGTGAGAAATCAGGTGACACAGCAGAAGCCAGAAAGAGAGATGGGATTATACAACAGAGACACTGCCAGCTTGGAGTAAAAGGGAGAGAAGGAACAAAATGAAGGAAGTCTGTCAGACTTCTGGATTCTACAAGACAGGATAGCATGAGGATGCAGAAAGATGGCAGCCACCGGTACACCAAGGAGAGAGGCCTGAGATGAAACTAAACCTGTCTTCAGTCTGATGATAGACTTCTAGCCTCTAGAACAGCGAGAAATAAATTTCTATTAATCAAGCCACCCATTCTGTGGCATTCTCTGATGGCAGCCCTAGCAAACTAATATAGACATCAACAATTCACTAAAGGAGATACACATGGCAAAAAACATATTAAAGATAATTTCATTAGCTTTTAGGGAAACACAAATTAAAACCACAGCAAGATATAACTGCATATATATCAGAATGGCTCTCATCTAAAATAAAAAAATAATGGGGCACCTGGGTGGCTCAGTTGGTTAAGCACCAACTCTTGATTTCGGCTCAGGTCATGATCTCAGGATCATGAGATTGAACCCCACGCTGTGCTCGGTGCTGAGTGTGCAGTCTGCTAAAGATTCTCTCTCCCTCTCCTTCTACCCCTCCACCCACTCTCACAAGCTCTCTCTCAAAAGAAAAAAAAAAGATTAAGTTAAATTTTAACAATAATAACAACACCTAATGATAGTGAGGACAGAGAGGAACTGTATCATTCACATACTGCTGGTGGGAATTTAAAGGGTTACAGCCACTCTGGCAGTTTGGAGAACCAAGTAATTTCACTGTTGGGTATTTATCTCTGAAAAATGGAAACTGATACACAAAAACTGCACACAGGTATTCAGAGTAGCTTTTATTCCAATTAGCCAAAATGGAAACAACCCAGATGTCCATCAATGGATGAATGGTTCAACAAACTGCGGTATATCCACAACATGGAATACCACCCAGCAGGGAAGATAAACTACCGATAAACAAGACAACTCTGATTAATCTCCGCAGAAATAGGCTGAATGAGAAAAGTTAATTCTAAAAGGTTAAATACTGTATTAATCCACTTATATTTGTGGAATATCAAAATTATAAATTATAGAATATATAATATAAATAAATATAAATTAAAGAAACGGAGAAAGATCAGTGGCTGCTGTACGTTAAGATCAAGAAAGGGAAAGGTGGATATAAAAGGGCAACATGAGATGGAACAGTTATGTTTGTTTGCTGGTGTGATGACGATACATGATACAAAACATAACAGAGGACACACACACAAGTAAGTACAAGTAAAACTGGTGAATCTGGACAAGATCGGTGGATTAAATCAATGTCAACATCCTGCTGTGATATTATATTACAGTTTATCATTGGAGAAAACATAGCATAACTGCATATCTTTGTATTATTTCTTAAAACTGCATACGAATCTACAATTATTTCAAAGTCTAAAGTTGAATCTAAAAAAAGTTATATAACAACTAATGACTCATTTATAAGACAAAGAAGCCAATCAAAAATGAATGGTTAAAAAAAAAGATCAAGTGGCGCCTGGCTGGCTCAGTGGAGCATGTGGCTCTTGATCTCAGAGTTATAAGTTCAAGTCCCACCTTGACTGAAGGGATTACTAAAAAATAAAATCTTAAAAAAAAAAAATGGTCAAATATATGAAGACATTTCACAAACGATCAGGAATGCCAGTAAGCATATTAAAACCCACTTAAGATTATTAATTATCAGGTAAATGCACATTAAGTGAGATGTCATTACACCTCCAATGGAATAGCTGAAATTAAGAGATTGACAATAATAAATGTTGCCAAGGTTCTAGAGAAATGACAACTTGCACATACGTTGGTGGGACTATTAAAAAAAAAAAAAAACACTTTGGAAAACTGGGTGATTCTTACAAATTTAAACATAAGCCTACATGTGACCCAGTCAACTCCACTCCTCAGAGAAATAAAAACATATTTGCACATAACCACTTACATGAACATTCATAGCAGCTTTATTTGTAATAGTAAAAAATTGGAAGAAATATAAATATCCATTGATAAAATGTGACTTAGCTAAACACTGGAATACTACCCAGCTATGAAAACTAATTACTGATAGATGCAACACAGTGGATGAGTTCTCAAAATCATTATTCTGAGTGAAAGAAGTCAGACACAAAACAGCATGATTTAATTCATTTAAACTTATAGAAAAGGCAAACTAATCGAGACTGAAAGCAGATCAGTGGTATCCTCGGGCCATGGAGTAGAGGAAGAAATGGAGAACCAAGGAACATAAGAAAATTTTATTCCACAATATGACAGAAATGTTTACTGTGGTGAAATCTTCACTGTGGTGGTGACTTTTCACTAGTACATAACATCTGTCAAAACATTTAATTACTATCTTTGGGTGGACAATTTATTATATGCAAATTATACCTCTGTAAAGCTAATAGTAAAAACATTCATAATGTTTTATTCACATGTGTGAATAAGATGCTGAGTTCTCCAAAAGAAGACCAAAAGACATACACCTATACAAAAACATTATGAGGGATCAGATAAGTCACCACTGTACAGACTTAGAAATCAGGATATTATATTTAAGCTTCATTCATGCTTACACAAGAGTTTAAATCACTAAATATTGTATTTTAGTACATCAGAGCAAAATCCTCTCAAAGAAACTATTAGGAAACTAAGACTGTGTTATTACAAATTCTAATTAACTACTTATAATAGTTATTAGTTTATAATTAGCAACCCTTCAACTTTCCGCAACAAACTGCAGAAAAAAGAAAAAAAAAA
>JAPYYJ010002162.1:0-13195 GCA_028533885.1 Nasua narica | reverse complement strand
CAGATGCACTCCAGCTCAGGTGCATCTGGAACCTTCTCCAGGGGAGACCACGCCCCGGGGCTACAGGACAGCTGACAGATGCACTCCAGCTCAGGTGCATCTGGAACCTTCTCCAGGGGAGACCACGCCCCGGGCTACAGGACAGGTGACAGATGCACTCCAGCTCAGGCGCACCTGGAACCTTCTCCAGAGGAGACCACGCCCTTGGCTACAAGACAGCTGACAGATGCACTCCAGCTCAGGTGTACCTGGAACCTTCTCCAGGGGAGCCAACGCCCCGGGCTACAGGACAGCTGACAGATGGACTCCAGCTCAGGTGCACCTGGAACCTTCTCCAGGGGAGACCACGTCCCGGGGCTACAGGACAGCTGACAGATGCACTCCAGCTCAGGTGCACCAGGAACCTTCTCCAGGGGAGACCACGCCCCGGGCTACAGGACAGCTGACAGATGGACTCCAGCTCAGGTGCACCTGGAACCTTCTCCAGGGGAGACCACGTCCCGGGGCTACAGGACAGCTGACAGATGCACTCCAGCTCAGGCGCACCTGGAACCTTCTCCAGGGGAGGCCACGCCTGGGGCTACAGGACAGCTGACAGCATCGAAAGGCTATCAGAAACCAACCACTCAAGGAAACTGGAGATAGCCACAAATACTTGTAAGTTAAACAATGTGCTTCTGAAAAATCCATGTGTCAATAAAAATCATGAAGATAATTATAAATGGCTTTGGGCTGGATGATTAAAACGGAATGTTGGTAGTAATGGGATATGGTAAAGCTGTGTGTACAGGGAAATTTATAGCCGCAAATCTTCCTTGGGACAGCCCGAAATCAACTTTAAGAAACAGAGATAAAGACACGCAAACCCAACCCAAAGCGACAAATTAGAGGGAATCATGGCAAACTTGGAAATCACTGAAAACAAACAAACAGAAAAAAAAAAAAAAAAAACCTGGAGAATACCAAATGAACCGGAAAGTTTTTCTTTGAAAACATCACGATCATTTTGACAAAATATTAGTTTTACTGACCAAGAAAAAAAGAAAGAAAATCACCAAAATGAAAAATGAAAGAGGAGAAACGTTCCTTGGGGAGTGGGGGAATCTGAACAGACCTCCAAGAGCAAGGACACAGAAAGCCTTAACAGTGAGAAGAGCGTGGGATGGGAAGGCCTGGCTGGAGAACCCCACGAAGGAGGCCAGAGCGGTCCTGCGGGAGATGGCTCAGAAACCAGCAGGGCGGGGAACCGAGAGCCCTGGACAGCGGCAGACCCGGCACCCAGCAGGAACGCACCAGTCCCCAACACGGAGTCCAACCCAGTGGGATTTACCGGGCCAGGAATGTGCACGTGAAACAGCTGGATTCTAGGGCATGAAAATTAGGCGGCGGTACCAAGGTCTTAGGGAGAGGGGTCTGCTGCGCAGGGGAGGGTCAATGCAGGGGCCCAAGGAGAGGACTCAGGCTCACCACGGGACATGGGGGAAAAGGGCGCGGGGAGCAGGGAGGGATGTTGGAGATGCGCGGGGTCCGAGGGAGGGACTGGAGGGACGCGAGGACAGGGGGATCCCGGAGGGACCTAGGACACCTCCTAGGGCGGTGCAGAGGGAGATGAAGGGGGTCGTGGAGCCTGTGGGGCGTAGGGGCACGCGCGCTGGATGCAGGGGTGGTGGGCGGGGCAGTGACACGCAGCGCAAGTGGGACCAGGCTGTCCTCCACGGACACCTGGTCGTGTGGACTCGGGGGGCGGGTGCAGTGGTGCGGGCGCGGCAGGTGCGGCTCAGGCGGGGGGCGCCGGCGGGCCCCACTCGGGGAGAGACCGTAGCGCGCTCCACGTGTCGGGGTGCGCGCAGCTGGGTGCACAAGTCCACCAAAGTCTGCGGAATCGCCCAATGGTACAGGTGCAGGAGGTGAAGTGCGATTGGACCTCAGGCTGTGCTTTCAGAGACTCTGCCCTGCTTTCCTTGCCGGCGGTGAAGGGGGACGTCGCTCTCCTCACTGCCCTGCTGTCGGATTAGAGCAGTAACGTGTCCCCGGGGAGGTGAGGGAACAGGAGAAGGACGCTTTGTCTGTAAAGACCACCTTGTGGTTGTTCTACTGACCAGGAGGGGAAGGGGTTGCAGAGACGGACCTCTGGCCAGCCCCAGCCGGTCTGACCCGACGTTTTGATTTTTTTACCGTACTTCCTGATGCCCTGAGATTAGAGTGGGCGCCCCGTTCCTGAATATTTTCATTCCACTAATCCCAACACAGAAGGCCTGCTTCTCTGGTCTACCCGCTTTCTCTCCCATCTCCCCATTGGACGGTGGAGGCGTCGGGAAGCGAGGCTACTGGGCACTTCAGGAAGTGGTGGGCTGTATGTAGGGCTATTTCTGGAAGCCTCTAGAGGGCTGAGCCCATCCCACACATCCTGGCTCTGCACTTCCGTCCTTGCTTTATGGGCCTCCTGGGCACTCCTGCACCGCGAGGGGCTGAAAACCGCTGGAGGAGGTCTCGGTGGGTGCGGGAGGGGCTCACCCCTGCCGGCGTGGCCATCTCTGACCGTCATCACCCACCCCTCCCGTGGGCCAGGAGCGCGCAGGTTCCTTCCGTCTGTCCACCACTTACAACAGTGCACGGGCACCCTTGGGTCCTGGGATTCAAGCAGGTAGAACACATGGGAAGGGCCAACATGGGAATTTAGGGTGCGCGCCTTTGAATGCGCATCCCCAAAGCCCATACTCGGTCTCCCGGCAGAGGGGTCACAGGTTACGCCGGCTGAAAACAGCCCACCTTGGCAGGAGGGTTATTTCGAGCTGGAACAGGGGAGAAGCAGGAGTCCTTCGTCTATGTCCCTAATAGCGGCAGGTAGATTTGGGTGTCCGTCCCCTTCCTCCATGCCAGGAAGCACTACTGGCCGCAGGAGAGAATTGTAGAGTCCCGAACCCTAATGCAATCTTGCTCCTGGGGAAAACAGCCAGTATGGCCCAGATTCGGGGAGTGAGGCAGAAGGAAGTCGCTCCAGGAGAGGTGGGCAACACTGCCGGAACCCAGCTCCATGGGGGGAAGCACGGGCTGGGGTCTGTAACGGGAAGGAACTGTCCAAGACCAAGGAGGGCAAAAGGCCCGGAATGGGAGAATGATGGTGGAACCAAGAACTCGGGGAAGTACTTAGCTACTGAACACAGTGGCCCACGCCCAGTATTTTTCTGGGTCTCTGAAAAAACAAGGAAACAATTCCCCAAGCCCGCGTGTGAAAGGAACACATAGGAGAGCGCCCTTGGCCTTGCGCTTGGGGGTGCTGCCTCTGTGTCTCCGCACCCCTCCCCCCCCCCCCCGCATTTCCTCCCCTCCCCCAACAGCAGGCAGTGCACTACACACAACGTTAGTTTATTTCTTTCGAGAACAGTCTTTACAATAAATAAAACCTAGGGGTACAAAGAAGCTGGAGCACATCTTTAGGAAGAGCAATGAAAAGGGAACAAAGACACATCCCAGACTGTAGGGAGAAGGTGTGTGAGGGGCTCTCAGAGGCCTCCCCTGTCCCCAGGCAGGACAGGAAGGATGGGGCCCGCTGAGTCCTGGGGCCAGGAGGAGGGAACGTGAGGCTCACTCCAGCCGGGCGTTCTCCACAAGGCTCAGAGGGACACTGGGGTGCTTCGGTGCCTGCTCACTCTGGGGGCCCCATGGACCGGCCCTATCTGAACCTCTGCAATGGGAGCCTGGAGCCCCGAAAAGTCTGTGTTGGTGGGAGGAGGGTGCCCGGGTGCCCTGCTCCCGGCATCCCCGGGCCTGTCTGCCCGTCACCCCAGCCCATCCCGCCCCCCATTCTCCAGGACCAGGGCGCACACAGGTGCGCGGGGTTGGAGCTACTTCCTGCCGGCCGCCTTCTGGAGGTGCAACTCCAGGGCTGTGGGGGCGGGATGGGGGCACACAGCTCAGGGCCCCACGCTGGGGAATGGGGGCGTCCGGGCACCCTCCAGCCGGAGGACAGGCCGAAGCTGCGTCCCGCACAGGCGGGCACACGCGGGCACGCGCCTCCAGGAGCGCGCACGCATCCGCTTACCGACGTGCGCGGAGAGCTTCCGCAGCTCTGAGGACAGGCTCCGGGGCAGCGAGAGGCCCCTCACTGGGGAGCCAGCGAGTCCCCAGGCCCGCCTTTCAGCCTGCAGATGGTCATGGGGGTCGGGCTGCTGGACAGAGGCGAGAAAAGGGCCCGCAGGGTCCCCGAGAAGGGGGTCTCCGGGAAGGCGTACAAGAGGGACCCGTCGGTGGCGCTGTAGAAGGACAGGTGTCCGGCCTCATAGTCCAGGAAGACGCCCACGCGCCGCGGCGGGTCCCGCAGGGGGGCGAAGGCCCGCTCCGACGAGTTGTAATAGCTACCCAGGAACACCAGGATCCAGAAGCCGTTCCCCGCGAACAGCTCGCCCTTCTCCTTGCGGTTGGCGTTCTCCCTGCAGACGCCCAGCGCCCAGCTGGCCCGCTCCCCCACCTCCACCTCCCAGTAGTGGCGGCCCGAGGTGAGGGGCTCCCGGCCCAGCACGCAGGGCCCGGGGTCGAACCGCTCGGGGCTGTCGGGCAGCGCCTGCCGCAGGTCCCCCCGCCGCACGCTCCTCCGGTCCTCCGACAGGATGAGCTCGGGGTTGGCGGTGTCGGGGTCCAGGGTCACGTCCCCTGCAGGGGAGCAGAGGTCACCTGTGAGCCAGCACCCTCTCTGAACACATCCGCTAACGGCTTGTGTCCGCAACTCGGAAGGTTCCACAAAGCGGTCCCTGCGCCCCGGCGATGCGCCCCCTTAGAGGGGCTTCCCACACCCACGTCCCACCTCTTGCAGTGCCTGGAGCAGGGTTAGCGCGCACAGGTGAGACCCCTGAGGGTGGGGGCGGGGTCAGCATGCGTCAGCCCGACAGCCCCGCCCCCCAGGGTTTCCGGGAGCCCCGCCCTCGCTCGGACCCCAGACCCACCTCGGAATCTGCGCAGGGCGTCCAGCAGCCCCGGAACCCTGCACACCGTCCTCATCTCCATGGGCACCAGCTCCGGCGGCTGCAGCTTCACATCCTGGACCCTGCAGTGCCAGTGTGGGCGTCAGCCCGAGGGCGGCCCCCCTGCACCCCGCCTGCCCGCCTGCCCCTGGGGGAGGCCGCGGCTCCTACCTGCGCAGGGTGTCCCTGATGTCCTGTGGGAGAGACACATGCGGCGTCAGCGCCTGGCCCCCGACCCTGGGCCCACCACCTCCCGGCCGCCAGTGCCCCCAAAACCTCGCTCTGCCGGACACACGTGATCAAAACCCACCCACGGCGGCCCCCAGTGCAGCTCAGACCCGGGGAACCTGGAAAGACTGGACACGGCTGGCCCTGCGGACCTGGCCTCAGTCCCTCAGCCCAGAGGGTGGAGGGCCTCGGCTACTGGGTCACCCACCGGAGCTCCTAGCAGCTCTGCCTGGTGGGACAGGCGGCGGGACCCTGGCCCCCCAGTGGGGAGCCGCGCCTGTGCTGGCCCAGCACCTCCCGCCTCCCGGGGCTCACGGGTACCCCGCTGCCTGGTGCCTGCGGCCTCACCTGGTCGCACGCACCTGCTCGCGCCCCCGAGCTCCCCTCCCCCCACTCACACACCCCCACCTTCCAGGTGAGGCCTGTCCCCTTGGATGTTCTGCCTCCCGGAAGGACACACACAAGGACACATCAGCATCAGGGACTGACTGTATCCCTCGAATCTAAGTGTGGGCGGCCCAAGCCCCAGGATGGGGCTACATTTGGAGATGGGGTCTTTACAAAGGTCCCTAGGGTAGGCCCGGATCCCGCATGACTGGAGTCCTTATCAGAGGGGGGATGGAGACGCAGACACAAGCAGGCGGCCCTCGGCGCCAGGACGCGGGGGGTGGGGGTGGGGGGACGTCCGTGCCAGGGAGAGACCCTCCGCAGGCATCCCCCCGACCACGCCTGATCTGGGACCCCAGACTCCAGGAGCAGGAGCCAATACCTGTGTGTTGTGTAAACCCCGCGGCCTGCGATATCTATCACACAGCCCGAGCTGACCAAGACATCCGATCACTTGTGTAAGGACACACCGCACAGGACCCTCCCTGCCCCGAGCGGGGCTCCTGCCCTTAAGGAAAGGGCTCGACCTCCATGTACCCTACCCGGCCCCTTGGGGAGACACACGTTCCTTTAGGAAAAGGATGGCTATAGAGCAAGGCTGGAAGGGAAGCTGGGACCTGGGGGTGTGGCCACCTAGAAGTCACCCAAACCCTCACGTCCTCTGTCCGAGAGGGCACCCCCCCCCCCGCCCACCCCAGATACCTGGACCTGGCCTGGTCACTCCCTGGGGGGGCCTCCACCTAACATAGGTGGGGTGGCATGGGCACACCTGACCTCCCTTATTCACACCAGTAAACGGGGGGCTGCCCGGGGCTGCTCTCCTGCCCCTCCACACAGCAGACCCCACCTCTAGCCCCAGCACAGGCAGGGGGGGCCCTGAGGCTGGGAGGGAGGGGAGGGGGGAGGGGGCCGCCTCCCTGTCGCTGGCCACCCAGGCAGAGACCCGGGGCCAGGAGCTGGGAGCAGATGGGAGCGGTGGGGGCACAGGTGGTCACTGTGAGTACAAATGCAGGAGGGGCAGTGGGCCAGCCGGACCACCCACGCACCGGGACATCTCAGCCGAGACCCCCAGTCACGCTTCATTCAGATCTGGGTTCTCATCTCACTTGGGGGGCCGACCCCTCCTCTTTCCAGAACCTCCGCTTCTCTGGCTTCTCCAGCACCATTCACTTCCCCTGACCATGTTGGCTGGCCACCCAGACCCCACTTCACCGACCACAACCTGCTTCTGTCCTCACTCCTTCCCAGACACTCGCCCGGGGTTCCTCCTGTTTCCTAGGCTGGAAACTGCTGGAGCTCTCGGGCTGCCGCGGAAGGACCAAGGTCAAGCCCCAAGAGGGCAGCCAGGAGCCTCTGCCTGGCCCCTGAAGGTCCCCTGGGCTCTGGGACTCAGGAGGGCCACCCCGTGGGAAGTGCCCTGGGCTGCACACACAGCGGCCTCGCTCCGGCCCAGGGCCAGGAGTCAGGAGCCGGGCAGAGCCTCGGGGCAACAGGGGGCCATACAGGGCTCCCACAGGACACCTGCCGGCCTTCCTTCTGGATGCAGCAGACCCGAACCTTTGCAGCCAGCCTGGTGACCGATGGACTCCGGATGCCACCGAGCACGAGGCCCGCCCAGAGTGCAAAGCGGATTCAGGACCGGCAGCCGTTCCCGGTGGAGTTCAGGGTCCGTACCCACTCCCCGGACCGCAGGCCCACCTGGATAGGCCCACATGGGACGCCTGCCCTAGCTCCCCCGCCCCCAGCTTTCCGCCCACCGGCGCTGCGCCCGGACCCCGTCCTGCCCGAGCCCCCACGGGCCCGCCCCCGGAGTGCAGGGCGGCTCACCTGCAACAGCCCCAGCGCGGGCAGCTGGCAGCGCCCCTCCAGCTCGGCCAGGAGCTCGGCCAGCCGGGCGCTCTGCTGGCCCAGGCGGGCCGCGCTGTCCCGGAGCGGCGGAAGTACCTCCAGCTCCTCCTCCTCGAGCCTCTGCAGCAGACGCTGCTCCTCCTCGGCGAGCAGCCGGCGCAGCCGCTCGAACTCCGCCAGCACGTTCTGCCGCTGGCTGTCCACCATCTTCTGCGGGGGACACAGGCCGGCTCAGGGCCGGCCGCGCCCCCGCCCCGCGCCCCACGGGGGTTCCCCGCAGGGTCTGGACCTGCGATCCCTCCGCGCGCGCGCCCCGAAGCGGAAGACCGCGGCGTCCCCCGCGGCGTCCCTCCTCGCGGCTCAGAGGCCGGCCACTCCCCACCCGCGACCTCGGGCACTGGGCCACCTGCCTGCCACAAGGCACAGGTCTCCTCAGCCTGGGCCTGGAACAGCAGCGCGTCCTCCATTTGCTTCCGCAGGTGCTCCAGGGACTTCTCCAGCTTCCCCTGCGGGACAGTGAGACCACAGTGACCTTGGCGGGGTGGGCCCGCTCCCTACTCCGGCCAACGGTCCACCGCGGCCGAGCCGGAGGTCAGCTGGCAGGAACCACAGTCCTGGGCATGACACGCAAACAACCTCCAAGTGGCCGGCGAGGGCCAGCCCGGACACCCAGGCCCCTCGCCTGTATTTCGTCTCCTGACCTCCCCCCAATCTCGGCGCCCTTACTTCTGGGCTGCCCTGGGCTCTCTGGAGGCCCCGGCCCGCGCAGCTCTGCCTATGGGCTCCCTGCGACTTCTAGCTGGACCCGGGCCCGAGAGGTGGTGCTCCCGGGAGCCAGCACCCCAGGGTACGCGAATGTCACCCACAGCGTGGGGGGCGGGGGGCAGGTAAAGGGTCTGCTGGGGATCCCAAGGACAGAGACACGCTAGGCACTAGTAGAGTGAAGGGGGTTCGAATGTGCCTCCCCAGAGCAGGCCCCTTGGACACAAGGGCTATTTGGAGCTGAAGCAAGTGGGGAACAGCAGACACAGGAAGGGCCCTCTGGCCTCCTCCTTTCTGCCTCCCTGTCTGTACCAGGAAGGGGGAGGGCACTCAGCACAGATCACTTCTCGTCACAGACCAGTCTGTGTGGGCGGGCTTTACTACTCAGACAACCCTGATGTTCCATCGGTTTCTGGCCTCTCCCCCCATATATTCCCTCCCCAGCTCTACCTGGCCCTAGAAACCCGAATCTCATTTCCTTTGTCTGCCCCTTCTCCCCAGTTCATCATTCCATGTGAAAATGGAACAGAAGCCCCGCCTCTGTTAATTTGCAAGCCTCATTCAGGAACCTAAGAGGTTAGAGAAGAAGGTCAGGGGTAAGTGCTGCCCCAAGGGGCTGTATTAGGCCAGCTGGGAGGAGCTTTCTCCCGCTCGGCACCATCCCAATGGTCTGTACGCCCTGCCCGGTCCCCTGCAGGCTTCCACCATGGAAGTCAGGGCCGGACCTGCGCGTCCCAGAGAGCCCGCCTCTCCCTGATCTCCAGGCTGGTGCCCCAGTGCCAGGAGGGTGCGGGTTTGGGACGGGCCGCACGCAGCCAGGTGCGAGCGCCCCCCCCAGACCTCCCCTCCCCCCCCCCCCCCCGGCCAGGCCCCGCCCGGCACCTTGAGGTCGTCCGCCGCGTCCTGCAGCGGGCGCACGCGGTGCGTCCAGTGCTCCCCCGAGCGCTCGCAGGCCGCGCACAGCAGGCGCAGCTCGTCGCCGCAGAAGGCGGCCAGCGGCTCGCGGTGCGCGGCGCACACGCCCTGCGGGACGGGCGACGGCGGGTGCAGGCGCCGCGCCATCTCGGCCATCTTGGCGAGCGGGCGGTTGGGCCGCAGGTTCCTCTGCGGGGACAGCTCGCGGCACTCGGGGCAGGCGTACGGGCCCTCGGGCTGGCCCCAGCAGCGCCGGATGCACTCGCGGCAGAAGTTGTGGCCGCAGTCGGTCATCACCGGGTCCGTGAAGTAGTCGAGGCAGATGGCGCAGGTGGCCTCCTCCTGGAGGTTGGTGGACAGGTCGGGGGCGGCCATGGCGCCGCTGGCGCGGAGGACGGCGGCGCTGTCGGCCGTGTCGGGCGGGGGCCTCCGCCGCCGGGACTCTGGGCAGCGCGCGGGGCCGCGGGCGCTCCGGAGACGCGGGGCGCGGAGCACCGGGCCCGCGGGGGTCCCAGGGGCCGCGGGGTTCAGGGCACCGGGCCCGCGGGCGCTCCGGGGACGCGGGGCGCACGGCACTGGGGGTCGCGGGACTCAGGGCTCCAGGGACCCGGGGCGCAGGGATCCCCGACGCGGACAGGAAGAGGAGCCGCGGCGGAAGCAGGAAGCAGCTGGGTTTTTTTTTTTTTTTTTTTTTTGGTTGGAACAACGCGCTTCTGCCTCGGATTGGCCGCGGCTTGTCACGCGGCCCGCGGGCCGGACAGCATTGGACGCTGTTCGCCCGCTGACCTCGCGGCGGCGCTGCCCCGGCTCGCGCGCGCGCGCGCGGGCACGGGCACTGCGAGCCCGGGGGTCACGTCTTCCTCGCGTCCTGACCGGTTGGAGGACCTGCAGGACCCGGGCCGACGGGGCGTTCCGCACGTTCAACTGGGTTCCCAGCGCAGCACAGCGACTGCGAGGACGAGGGGGGCCCTGAGGCTGCGGTGGCGAGCCCCAAGCCGTGCCCCGTGCGCCCCTGGACGGGGCAGGATCAGGATGCGTGCAGGGAGGGGCTCGGCCTGCAGGACCTCTGACCTTGTTGGGGAAGGCACGCACTGACTGGGATTCTGGGGTGCCTGGCCTGCCACAGGGTTGTGAATGCGCCTGAAAGTGCAGATAGCGGCAGATGGAAAGGAGTCCCTCCCACCCGTGACCCCTGCTCTGAATTGCACCCCGGCTTGTGCGACGTAACGGACGACTCTGAAGTTTTTAGGGATTTGGTTTGGAGAGTTTCATTTTCCCATCACCCCCCCTCGCCCCCCCGCAAACCTGCGCAAGGTGCAAACATGGAATGTATGGGAGACAACACAGGTCGCCTGGAGACCGTGGTTCTACGTGTAATAAACCGAAGCGCGCCGGGGCCAGCCCGCGGCTCCATCTCTGGGGGGCGTGCATATCCCAGGGCCAGCGCGCCACACCGCGCCTGGGACTGGATGTCCTTCCTTAGAATCGGCCCACTAGGAAACTGAGCGGCTGTCCAAGTTTCCTTAATGAAACACGTGTGAATATAGCCTCTTATAATTTAGCTGCTTTAATCGGGATTATATTTAATCTTAGCGAAAGCCGCCTTGCACGGCTGATGGCTCACCAATGCGCCAGCAGAGGGAAGCCTGGCAGGTGGCCTGCGCTGAGCTGGGCCGCCCCACCTTCCCGGGAAACCAGGGCCGCCTACGCTGCCCCAGCCTCTGCCCCTAGCCCTTCACCCACAGGGTCACTGTAGAGATGACCATCTGGCCTGATTTGGGAGCCCCGAGGCAGAAGAAGGGCTGCACGGGGCCGGAGAATTCGCGCTGGGCGTAGGTGTGCAGGTGGGAGCCGTCCTTCAGGTTGTAGAAGGACACCTCCCCCGCCTCGAAGTCCACGAAGACCCCCACGTGGCTGGGGGGCTCGGCCAGCGTGACCGGGGGTGGGGCGGCCGCGACGGGCAGGTACTTCTGCCCCTTGCACAGCTGCACCACCCAGAACCCATTTTCAGGGGACTTGGGGACCCGGTCCCTGCGGCTCACGTTGTCCCTACACACGCCCAGCGCCCAGAGCGCGTCACCGGTGAGGTTCATGCCCACTTCCCAGTAGTGCCTTCCCGAGGAGAAGGTCTCCCGGCCCACCGCACAGGGGTAGGCCAGGAATCGGTCCTTGCTGTGGGGCACGCCCTCCAGGGGCGTGGTCAGGTAGCGTCTCTGGCGGCTCTCGTACATCAGGAGGTAGGGGTACGCGGTGGTGGGGTCGGGCACCACATCCTCTGCAGACAGGCCCGGGGCCGTGGGGAAAGGGGGCCCGATCATCCCCGCCGTCCCTCATCGTCCCCTAGGCTCCCCAAGGCTGGGTGCAGCAGAGGGCCTGGGTCCTCGTCCCTATCGGTGGTGCTACGGAGAGGAGGCCCCCTGGAGATGGGAGGCAGGGGGCTGTGTGGGCATCTCCGCCTGGGTCATCCCGGGGACACAAGGGAGAGCACGCCCTGGAGCAGCAGGTCGGGGCTCAGACCCGGAGTGACCAGGGCTCCCCCCGGAGTGACCAGGGGCGGGGCGGGGAGTCGCCCAGACCCCCTGGGCCCCTGCATACCTTGAAAACTCTTGAGCACCTCTATCTGCCCGGGGACCCTGCAGACGGTCCTCAGCACGGTCGGGGTGGCCTCTGGGTACTGGACACTCAGGCTGTTCTTCCTCCGGTGGACACAGGTCTCACTGTCCCCGCTGGCCCCACGCGGAGCCCTCCCTGCGCCCATCACTGCCTCCCCCGCAGATGGCCGCGTACCTGCTCAGGAGCTCCTTCAAGTCCTGCGAGACAGGGAAGGGGCGGGGCCTCGTTAGGAGTGGGGGCGCCCTGTCCGCATTTCAGGTCTGCGGAACCTTTGGTCCTTGAGCCCGGCCTTGCGTATTAGCCTGCAGACCAGCTGCTTCGTGATGGACGACGAAAGGCTCCCCAGGGTTTGGGCAGCTGTCTAGCCGGTCGTGGGCAGCCGGCGGCTTCCTGGGCACCAAGCCCACGGGAGGTCAGGGCCACGGGCAAACAGGGGGACTGACCAGGCAAAGGGGACGCCCAGCGCCCTGCCGGCAGCCTCTGCCTCCGGTGTCTAGGCACACCCGTGTGTGCGCGCGCGTGTGTGTGTGTGCTGGACGCCTGCCCCACTGGTCGGCCACCACAACCCCTGCGGTCAGGCCCTCGCGGGGCCCCTGGGCCTTGTCTTGGCTCCGGTCCTGCGGGCAGTCCCACAATGCCCTCCTGCCTGTGAGGTCACGGGGGCCTATCTGGGCCAGCGTGTTCCCGCCCCAGGCCACCGCACTGACCACAGCTGCCCCAGGCCACCGCGCTGACCACAGCTACCCCAGGCCACCGCGCTGACTACAGCTGCCCCAGGCCACCGCGCTGACCACAGCTGCCCCAGGCCACTGCGCTGCAGGCCTGGAGCCTGGGCACACTGTCCTCCAAAGTCGTAGGCCGCAGCCCCAAGCCCCAGCGCCTCAGAGGGCGGCTGCACTTGGAGATGGGGTCTTTACAGAGGTGGTTACGGGAACCCCAGGTGACCCGGGTGGACCCTGACCCCGCGGGATGGGTGTCCTTGCAGGAAGGGGAGATGCGGACCCAGACACACACAGAGGGAGGAGACAGCCGCCTATAAGGGGGAGGAGAGAAGCCTCCGGAGGGGCCCACCCCGGAGCCCAGACTCCCAGCCCCCAGGCCCCAGGAGAGAACAGGTGTGTTGTGTGCGCCCAGGCCTCTGGGCTTTGTAGTGAGAGCCTTTCCCGTTTGTGTTTGATCCTGCAGTCAGGGCCCCTGACCACACCTGGACCTGAGCCCCTCCCCCACCCGCCAGGGGAGCAGGGGTGCAGAGATCTTTCCCCTCCCCCACCAGGGGAGCAGGGGTGCAGAGATCTTTCCCCTCCCCCGCCGGGGGAGCAGGGTGCAGAGATCTTTCCCCTCCCCCGCCAGGGGAGCAGGGGTGCATAGATCTTTCCCCTCCCCCGCCGGGGGAGCAGGGTGCAGAGATCTTTCCCCTCCCCCATCCACCAGGGGAGCAGGGGTGCTGAGATCTCTCCCCTCCCCCCCCAGGAGAGCAGGGGTGC
>JAPYYJ010002161.1:0-13196 GCA_028533885.1 Nasua narica | reverse complement strand
TTTTTTTTTAACCAAGGATGAACTTCTGTTGATACATCATAATCATCCAAAGTCCATAGTTTACTTTAGGGTTTCACTCTTGGTGTTATGCATTAGATAGGTTTAGATAAATACATGATGACTATATCCATCGTTGTTGTATCACACAGAGTATTTTCAGTGCCCTAAAAATCTTCTGTGCTCTGCTCATTTATGTCTCCCCCAGCCCCAAGTCTGACCTCTTAGTTGTAGCCATAATTTTGCCTTTTCCAGAACGTCACAGAGTTGGAATCATACCACTTGCAGCCTTTTCGGATGGGCTGCTTTCACTTAGCAATATGCATTTAAGGTTCCTCCATGTCTTTTCATGGCTTGATAGGTCTTTTTTTTTTTCTCTTTAAGCGCTGAATAATATTCCATTGTCTGGATATAGCTCAGTTTGTTTATCCATTCACTACTGAAGGGCATCTTGGTTGTTCCCAAGTTTTGGCAATTACGGATAAAGCTGCTATAAACATTCCTGTGCAGGGTTTCGTTTGGACAAAAGTTTTCATGTCCTTTGGGTAAATATCAAGTAGCATGATTGCTGAATCATATGGTAAGAGTATGTTTCTTTTTTTCTTTCTTTTTTTTTTTTTTTTTTTAAGATTTTATTTGACAGAGGGAGACACAGCGAGGGAGGGAACACAAGCAGGGGCAGTGGGAGAGGGAGAAGCCGGCTTCCCGCCTAGCAGGAGCAGGGAGCCCAATGCGGGGCTGGATCCCAGAACCCTGGGATCATGACCTGAGCTGAAGGTAGTTGCTTAACGTCTGAGCCACCCAGGTGCCCCTGTTTTTTGTTTTTTGTTTTTTTAAGATTTTATTTCTTTATTTGACAAAGAGAGAGAGATCACAAGTAGGCAGAGGCAGGCAGAGAGAAAAGGGGAAGCAGGCTCCCCGATGAGCAGAAAGCCTGATGCAGGGCCCTATCCTAGGATGCTGAGATCATGACTCAAGCCGAAGACAGAGGCTTTAACCCACTGAGCCACCCAGGTTCCCCTAGACTTTTATTTCTAAGTGATCTTTATTCCCAATGTGGGGCTCGAACTCACAACCCCAAGATCAAGAGTTGCATGTTTTACTTACAGCTAGCCAGGTTCTCCTAGACACTTTCTTTAAAACCTTGAACTGAGTTTTAGGTTACTCTTTCTGTGTAGGAGCTATTAAATTCCCTCTTTGTACTCAGAGGCCTTCCTTGGCAGCTTTCTACTTGGCAACTCCTTCTTTTCTCTTAGCAGAAATCCTCCAAGGTCATCAGGAAAACACTGTATAAATGTTCTCACCTGTCCCCTACAAGTTTATCTCCACTTGTGTCCATTGGGTCCTTCCTCCTTCCCTGCTGCATTTCAGGGAACAACTACATCTTCCTCTTCAAAGATACTCAGGCTTTCAACTTTTGGTCTTGGCAGATTTGCTCATCTAGACTTTATCTTTAATTTCTCCCTCCCTACTGGCCCTTTCTCTTCATTAAGTAATCATGCTCAACTATTTCCCATCCTTAACCAATTAAAAATCTAACGGATCCATTGATCGATCAACCAAACAAAATAACCCTTTCTTAGCCATCGGCTACTACTAGTGTCTTCCTCCTTCCTCACAGCCAAGCTTCTTCAGGGAGTTGTTCTCTCTCTGTACTCTTTTCTGCCCTCACTAAACCACTGAAACTGCTTTGCTCGGGTTACCAATGACTTCCATTCATTGTCAAAGCCAATGGACATTCCTGATCTTACTTGACCTAACTGTGGCATTTGATCCTAGGCAGCTCTGCCACACCTGGTTGTGCAGCTGGTACACTGCATATGTTGGGGAGGGGGATCCATGTGAATGATGCCAGCCAGTGTTGTGCAGTGCACAATCTATATGGCTGTGCTCACTGGCCTGCATTGATGATGACTTTCTTTTAAATCCTCTCCCCTGTTTTTCTTACTTTTTTCCCCCCTAAGATTCTATTTCTTTTCAGTCTCCTTTTTGTGTCTCTGTGTCTATCTGTTCCTAAAATGCTCTTTACCTGCTTTCCTTGCTTTACAGGATTCTTTGTTGGCTTCATCTACCCCTGCAGCTGTAACTACCATTTAAATGTTGATGATAATGTAACTTAGATCTCATCCTGGGCCTTACATACATTGCACAGTTATTTCTATCCCCTCCATTCGGATGCCTCCCAGCTACCTTACACTCAACACATTCAGAACAGGAATTTCCTTCTAAAAGTTGCTCCTTGTGTTATACACTCTTGGCAACATCATAGGAGAAAAAAACGAATGGATCTGGATGACTCCTTAGAGTCCTGTAATACTTCTCTGTCCCACAGTCCCACAGGGTCTCCCTCCTCAATCTAGCTCCCAAGGGTCCTCTGGTCTTTTTATTTTTGCTATTACTTTTGTTTAGGGGCATATTGTGTGTGTTGGATTATTGCGATAGCTTCATGTTTGTGTGTGTGTTCCTCATTTCATTCGTTTGCAACTCCTCACCGCTGAAACAAATGTACTATTGATTTATTTATAGTGGGGGTGGGTAGGGGAGAGGGGGAGAGAGAGAGGGAGAGAATCCCGAGCAGGTTCCACGCCCAGAGCAGAGCCCAATGCACAGCCCAATGCGGAGCTTGATTTCGCGGCCCTGAGATCATGACCTGAGCTGAAATCTAGAGTTGGACATTCAACCAACTTAGCCACCCAGGCGCCCCTTAAGGGGAGACTTTTCAGGGTATACTCTCTTTCCGAACAAAACGGTGGAGTGAGGGAGCCAGAGACCTCGTCCTGCTTGTTTTGTTATGGAAGGGAGAACACAGCTCGAGGAGAGGGACCTGTGCAGGGATGGGGTGTATGTCCTGCGCGGAGGCCCTTCAGTGCCAGGGCTTGGTGTCCGCAGTCGTGCGGGGTGGGAAAGAGCTCTTGGCGAGCTGCGGCTTGGCCGCCGCCAAGCTTCTGAGTGCTTAGTGAGGGGCCCCTGGGGCTTTGTGTCGGCAGAGAGCAGCACCAGCGAGACTGACTGAGGCAGGGAACCGCTCTGTGACTGAGCAGCGATTGCCTTGACCACCAGCAGCATGGCGGTGGCCCCTGTATCTGGATGAACTGCTTTGTGGTGCCTGGGGTCCTGCACCTGTGACAGTCCTGCTTTCAGGACTGTCAGGCTGGGGACGAGGGAAGTAGTGGGGTAGAACTCAACCATAGCCCACGGCCAAACACATGGTAAGAGAATCAGAAGAGAATCTCAGCGCGCACACGCACACACACACACACGCACGCACGCACACAGAGGAATTCTTAAGAAAATGCCAATAGAGCACAAAAGGACTTCCAAGAACCAGTGGACGTAATTTTCTAAGTAAAAATGCAATAGGGAAACAGAAACAGAAGATGATCACCGCTGAGAACTAAATAAAAGAATCACATCTACCTATAAAAACATAGAAATAAAAATGAAACAAATAAAAAAAAACCCATAGAAATAAAAATGAGGGAAAGACAGGATTAGGAGGACAGATTTAGGAAATCTAATGTACAGAACTCAGACAACTTCCAAGAGAAGAATAAATTCAGTCAAACAAATGAATAATAGAAAATGTCGCTGGGCTCAAAACTTGATTGAAAAGCTATACAGAGTCCCATATAAAACTTGGTTCTCTAGTGTTAGTAGAATGATAGGATTCTAGAACAGCAGAAGCTGTAGGGAAGCACTTAAGCATGAGAGGAAGGTGGGCATAATTACCATATGGATGGTAAGGTTGAGTGGGAATCGGGATTCTAACCCCTAGGAAAGTACAGTGAAAAAATTTTTTGATTATTTATTTATTTATTAGACAGAGAGACAGAGAGAGAGATCACAAGTAGGCAGAGAGGCAGGCAGAGGGAGAGGGGGAAGCAGGCTCCCTGCTGAGCAGATAGCCCGACGCGGAGCTCGATCCCAGGACCCCGAGATCATGACCTGAGCCGAAGGTAGAGGCTTCAACCAACTGAGCCACCCAGGTGCCTCAAAAGTACAGTGAAATTAATAGCATATGGTGTTCCTAAGAGTAAGAGGTGGGTAGCCAGTGAAAGTATTGCAGAGGACTCATGTCAGCCCCGTGGAAAATCATGGTCCCTTACCCAGGTTCCAGATCCCTGTCAGTTATCAACTGAAAGAGATGATAGTTCCCTTTAAAAAGGAAACTTGCAATCCCACCACAAGTATATTCAATAAATATTCCCCAAATCCGCTCTAAAGGGACTGATGGCCATATACCAGAGTAATATATACTAGGGAAAGGAGAATACCTAGATTTTCAGGGGATTTAAATGCTGTTATGACCTCGGTTGATATATTGGGGAGTGAATGAAAGTCCTGACTCAAGTCCTTTTCAGAAAGGGTCTAATGGGATTTTTTTTAAAACATTTAGCTTTTCCTAATACAATTAGTTATTATTATGAAAACCTTCACCTCTGTTCAGCTCCCGGGACTGGAAACCTTAGTTTCCAACTCCTCTTCACTCCCACATCCCATCAGTTACTAAGTTGTAACTGAACCTTTCTTGTTCATTGTTTAAAACCGTTTATTACATAACATTCGATACAAAGAACACATTTAACATGTAATTTACTAAGCACAGTAACGAAATTCATTCCCTTCAACTGGTCACAGCCAGAATGTTATCAGTAACATTGAAATTCTGTGCTTCTCCTGTTTTCTCTCCTTGACTTTTCTTCAGAAGTAACCACTGTCCCTTTTACAAAAATACTTCTTATCACACATGCATGCTTCCCTAAACAATAGTGCATTTGTGTTTGAGTTTTCTAAAAATGCTATCATTCTGTTGTAGTTTCCTGGGATCTGCTTTTATTCAACTAACATTGTATATCAGACTCATTCATATTCCAATATACAGTTGCAGTTTACAAGTATAATTTATTTATAAATTATTTCATTCTTTTTGAAAAATAATTTATAAATTATTTAATTCTTTTGTTGATTAACACTTTGGTTGTTTCTACTTTTGGCTATAATGAACAAATCATTGCTTAAGTATTCTTGTAGCTGTCTCCTCATGCACATATGCCAGCGATTTTGGGTATATGCCAAGGAGTAGAATTGTGAATGTTTAATTTGTAAGGTAATGCTGAATTGTTTCAAAAGTGAATGTGCCAATTTCCATGCCATCATATACACCTGTCAGTGTGTATAAGAATTCCTGTTGATCTATATCATTCCCACACTTTGGATTGTTGGATTCCGACTTGTTCTCTAACTTGGTATTGTTAGACATTAATTTTTACATTACAGTGATTTCAAAATGGTTTTGCATTGTGATTTTAATTTGTATTTCTCTGATTAATAAAGAGATTGAGCATCCTTCCATGTTTATTGGCCATTCATATTTCCCATTCTGTGAATTGCACAATTTATGTTTATTGCACATTTTCCCATGGGGCTATCTTTTTATTTCTAATTTTAAAGAAGATCTTTATGTATTTTGGAATCCATGTGTATTACAAAAAACTTCTCACAGTCTGTGGCTTGTCTTTTTACTAACATTCTGGTGTTTTTTGATTAACAGAAGTTCTTAATTTTAATGTAGTTGAATTTCTCACTCTTTTAGAAAAATGAGTAGTGCTTTCTGTGTATAAATAACAAGGTCTAGAAATATCCTATATATTATTCTGTAAATGCTAATGCTTTGATTTTCACATTTGAAACTTCAACCCATCTCAAATAGATTTTTTCACATATTGTGTGAGGTAAAGGCCCAATTAATTTTTTTCCTATTTGGATAATTAATTACTCTAGCACTCTAGAACCATACATTGAACAACTTATTTTTTCTAGTGATTTACAATGCTTCCTCTAGTCCTCTCTTCAGAGCCCATATACATGTGGATTTATATCTGTCTTTCTATTTGGTTTCATTTATTTTTTATTTATTCCTATGCCAAGACTCCTTGCCTTCATTATCTAACTTTGTCATAGTCTTTGTTTCTTTCAAAGAAAGTCTCTTCTCTCAGTTTATTCATTTTAAGTTTTTAAACACAAATTCTTGAGACTTTGCTTATGTATATACTATACATATTTAATATATATTTATTTATATGCTATATGTATATCTATTATATAATGTGTACATGAAGAGTTTATAAAGTTCCACAAAAAAGCCTATTTTAGGATTTAGGAGATTTTAACTGGGATTGCATTTAATTTGTAGATCCGTTTTGTGAGAGCTGACATCTTTACAATGATTCTTCTGTGAAACTTAACAGAACTACAACTTGCAGTTTTACTTACATCTTTGTTATTGTTTTAATGTAAGGTTTTAGAATTGTTAGATTTATTTCTAGGTACTTGTAATTATTATGGCTATTGTTATTATTGTCTTTATTATGTATTAAAATTATTTATTTCTGGTGTATGAAAATGCAGTTGATTTTTTTGCATAGTGAACTTATATCTAGTTGTCAAATTCTTATGAATTCAGTAGGTTTAATTAATCTGACAGTATATTCTTTTAGATCATAGACAATCATATCATCTAAAATCAATGACCTTTTTATTTCTTCTCTTCAATCCTCATAATTACTTTCTTATCACACTTCTACCCAGAGCCTCCAGTAGAATATTAAATAAATGAGTTTGTTCTTGGGGCACCTGGCTGGCTCAGTCAGTAGACCATGTGACTCTTGATTTTGGGGTTGTAAGTTCAAGCCCCACATTGGGTTGGCGATTACTTAAAAATAAAATCTTTTTTTTTTTTTTTAAAGATTTTATTTATTTATTTGAGATAGAGACAGTGAGAGAGAGCATGAGAGGGGAGAAGGTCAGAGGGAGAAGCAGACTCCCCGTGGGGCTGGGAGCCTGATGTGGGACTCGATCCCAGGACTCCAGGATCATGACCTGGGCCGAAGGCAGTTGCCCAACCAACTGAGCCACCCAGGCGCCCTAAAAATAAAATCTTAAAGGGGCGCCCAGGTGGTTCAGTCAGTTAAGTGTCTGCCTTCAGCTCAGGTCATGATCCCAGGGTCCTGGAACTGAGACCTGAGCCCACCTGGCTCCCTGCTCAGCAGGGAATCTGCTTCTCCCTCTCCCTCTGCCTCCCTCTGCTTCTCCCTCTCCCTCCGCGGTGGGAGGCAGGGAGGAGGAGGGGGGAGCCCCTCCTCCACTGCTTATGTACCCTCTCTCACTCAAATAGATACATAAAATCTTAAAAAAAAAAAAAAGCAAATATTTAAAAAAAGTCTTGGGAGGAGAACTAGATAGTCTGGTGGGACAATCCCGCATCCCATCATCAGTGCCTGTGACCTTGGCTCCTTCGCCTACTCCTGCTGTGGTCAGTAGGGGCCTGAATGACCCGTTGGAACTCTCTCCGGGGATAGGCATGGCACCTGGAGGATGTGCGGCTCCTAGGGCTGGCTGGCTGCCTGCAGTAAAAGCTAAAGGCTTGGAGACTTCTGGAATCTTTACTCGCCGCCAAGGGCACATCTATATGGAAATGAACTTCCCCAGCAAGGCTCTGCAGCTCATGACGGACTCTGCAATCCAGTTTAAGGAGAACAGCTTTGGGGTCCCCCCCCAGCACTCCTCTGACCATCCCTACACGGCTGATGCCAAACCTGGGAACTGATGTCTCCCTGCCTCTCAACACCTCGAGCCCCGTCGTAAAGATGGAACCTCTGAATAACCTGCCGCCGGCTGGGAGAAACAGTGTCGGTGTCTTCTACTTAGGCTGCCTCAAGAAGCTCAACGTGCTTCTTGCAGAAGACGGCAAAATGGAGCGCCGGGTCTTCCTTGCCACATGGAAGGATATTCCTGATGAAAATGAACTTCAGTTTCAGATTAAGAAATGTCATTTAAATAATGGCACTGTCTCCAGCAAACTGCAAAACAATGGCGTTTGTCCTACTGCCGAGAGGAATGTGGGAGGGCAGGACATGCTGGACCAATCCCTGAAGCACTGATGGTATTTGGATTTTGGCTGAGCTGCCTACGTATCGAGCCCGGAAACCCAAGTTAGACTCTGTCGCACAAGTGTAGAGCTCCTGAGGTCTCTCAGTACACCTACTAGGTCTAGGACAGCGTTTTGAAAAACTAATAGACTGGTCCGGGGGCCCCCCAGCCACCCTGTGATTTCGGTGTCACTGAAAGAAAAAGTGTTCTTGCTTGTACATTCAGTGCTTCCTATTTTTCACAAGTAAGAATGTTTGGCTCTAATTTTTTTGGTAAAAACAATTTATCAGTTTACAAAAGCGTCCTCATTTGCTAAGAGATTTTTTTCTTAAATTGTGAAGGTTACATTTAAAAAACATGAATAGGGATTGAATTTAATGACTCTAGAAATCTTTAGGGGCATCTGGGTGGCTCAGTGGGTTGAGGCCTCTGCCTTTGGCTCGGGTGGTGATCTCGGGGTCCTGGGATCGAGCCCCACATGGGGTTCTCTGCCCAGAGGGGAGCCTGCTTCCCTCTCTCTCTGCCTGCCTCTCTGCCTACTTGTGCTCTCTCTCTCTCTCTGTATCAAATAAATAAAAAATAAAATCTTAAAAAAAAAAAGAAATCTTTAAATAAATATATAGTCTCTTAACTAATTATTACCATATTGTATTATTCCAAAGTTTTAAAGTCATTTTGGGATTTTAGGAATTATATTGAAGCTAGCTTCAATGAACAATATAATTACTGTCAATAATCTGAATTTATCAGAGAAATGTGGTAGCTTAAAATTTTACTGAGATTGTGGTGACTTTGCAGTCTACATAATTTGTAGTAATGAGTAAGATTAAGAAAACCCTTTTATAAAGATACTAATTATCTCAATTATTAAATTTAAATATTAATTACATAAAATCATTTTAACTCATTTGCTTATATAGATACACAGACATTTACATGCTGTTAAATAATGGCAAAGGTAACAACTTCATCTCTAAAGCAAGTGTATGTAATTTAGTAGGTTTCATTTAATCTAGCCTTTTAGAAAGAGAAATCCAAAGTCTTATATAAGCTATAATGCTACATTTGTTGTTTTATTTTATACTGTGAGACAGATTGGAGAAATTTATACAGAAATCTTATATATCTGAAATTCACACACCAGTTTCTTTAATCCAAGGGAACTTGTATTAAAATGTAATTCTCAGGGGCACCTGGGTGGCTCAGTGGGTTACGCCTCTGCCTTCCACTCAGGTCATGATCTCAGGGTCCTGGGATCGAGCCCTGCATCGGGCTCTCTGCTCAGCGGGGAGCCTGCTTCACCCTCTCTCTCTGCCTGCCTCTCTGCCTACTTGTGATCTCTCTCTCTCTCTGTCAAATAAATAAATAAAATCTTAAAAAAAATTTAATTCTCCAATTTATTTTTGCCACCATAGCTTCTATTTTTGGGTTTTAAGGTCTTAGGATCCCAAGAAGAAGGTTTTCAATAAAATATCTTTCAATTTTTAATAATACATTTGAAAGGAGTTTAGACCCAGAATCTCCAAAGTTTCTTCTTGCTGGTTTTATTCAATTTACCTATTTCTGTTCTGTAAAAATATAGTACAGACACTGCTTCTGAATCAAAAGGCTGGGGTTCCCTTGAGATCCTGGAGTCATCCTGGGTTCTTTATTCACCATCTTTTAGTTTTCTTGGGCACTCATATGGGAAAGCAAACGTTGTTTAGTCACTCTAGATATTCGTGATAGCCTTTTATTTCAAAGAAAGGAAAAGAAAACAAATAATTGAATCAGGGGGAAAACCCCATCCCCAGTCTCAGAATAAACACATAAAACAGTTTGTTCTAGGATTTCCAGCAAACCATACATTTATTCCATCCTGTAAGGCAGTTGGTCCCTTGCCTTGATGAAGGGCTGCCACAGGGGCCCTATCTTTTTGTTCTCCTCTAATCTTTAGCAAAAGTTTTCTGGTGGCTTGGGAACTCTTGTCCCCTGATCCCTGCTGAATGACTTAATCTCACATGTCACAAAGAAAGAACCTGTTTGTCTTCAGTTGGGTTAATATCTACCTAAATCGTTAAAATTTTCAAATAATTGCCAACATTTCCAAGAGGACAAAGTGTAAAGGTTTACTTATTTACCAGAGAGGGGGGAGGAGCAGGCGGAGACAGAAAGGGAGAAAGAATCTCCAGCAGACTCCCCACTGAGCGTGGAGCCTGTTGCCGGACTTGATCTCATGAGCCTGAAACCATGACCTGAAGGGAACCAAGAATCGGATGGTTAGCCAACTGAGCCACCTGGGTGTTCCCAAGAGGACAGAGTTTAAATCACTTTTCCTTTGAGCTGGACTACTACACAGGCTTTACCAGTTAAAAAAATTCCCATGTTGACTCCACTAACAGCATCTGGCGACCACTTACTATGCAGCAAAAACTCCTACTACCACTCTTATGTATTTGGAATTCTCTTGTGTTCTGCTCATTCTCAGCTCAAGTAACCCTAAGTTGCTTGGATTGCAGTAGAAGAAAGCACAAGTCATACCCAAGATTCAAAGGAAGGTGAACTCATCCTGGAGTCCTCATTTCTGCCTTTTGCTTCTTCTCACTTTAAACAGTACCACTTTTTTTTTTGTTTGCCTGAAAAAGAACCAAATACTCTCAATCTCTTTGTTTGAATAAATGACCCAACAGAAGAAGAAAACATCATATGCAGATGTTCCTTCCAGTAAGAAGGAAATACAACTAATATAGAGAATTCAAACCATTTGGTATTGCCAACCCTGGATCAACAGCAGGGGGCGCCAAAGGACTTTCCAGGTTCTTTAACCACATCATTCAGGGATCTTCTTTCTCCTTAGAGGAATACAACTTTCTTTAACAAATGCATGTTGTTTGTTGTGAGCATTTAATGAACTTCTCTTCTACTATTTCTAGTGGGGAAAATTCTGCAGGAATCATTCCAGTAAATTCATATAATAAGTGGTTCTGGATTTCTAGCTGGATTCTAGAAACTACTCTCTTCTGTGTTGCAATATCTTGATCCTTTCTTCACCTGTGCAATTCCTTTTTCTCTGAGAATTTATTTTTAGCACATGATTGTTTGTAGTGACACTTCCTGACACTCCTCCTCCCCACCAAGTACCATTTTGCTAACAGTTTGGGTGGCACAATGATGTATTTTTTGGTACTCTCTTTTGAGTACTTTGACTGGGTAAGCTGGTTTCTTGCTGCTATAATACTTTTACCCATCTTGGAAAAGCCAACATGGAAAAGCCACCATGCCTTTAACAATGGGAAAGCCATGTGACCCTTCATTTTCAAAAAGAACCCAAACTTCTTGTAGTTGATCATGAGCATCTGTGACATCCAGAGGATGGAAGAGATCATCTATTAACTTTTCTATTAACTTTCTATTAACTTTTCTATTAACGTTGCCCCTTTCTCTTCAGAGTCTTACTCACATGCGTTCAGATGAGTCCCTATTTCTTGGTTTTCTTCCATACTTTCTTTTGATTCTTTTTTTCCCTTCTTACTCTTCAGGGGACATCCTGCCACGTTACTGGAGCTGATGAGGTAATATGCAGTGTCAGGTTTGCAGATGACTATTTCACTTTATTTTTAAATGACTAGTTTCTTTCTATTTCAGGAAAGCAGCTGTAAGTTTCAGGTCAGGGAGGATCAGACTTGTTGAGCTGCTGAGCCTCCGGGGAAAATCCTCATAGAAATCTGCGAGGCACACACATCTCTTACTGCTGCAGTCTGACCTTCTGGCTTCTCTTCTCTGTCTGTTGTTACTCCCGTTGGTAATTTACTTTATTGTGCAGAACAATTTAGTTGTCTTGGTCTTTACAGTATCCCTCAAGATCATTTCAAGAGGGCTCTCCTTTGAAGACGTGAAAGACTAATTAAGCTGTTTGCATGAGCAAAAGGATTCTCTACCTCGTCTTCACCTTATATCATATAAACAGTTTTACAGAACTTTCTTAGTAATATTCTTTTCTTCCTGTTATATTTCTGTGTGGTTTTACTTGAAAAGCAGCCAAATGATAAATACATATGCAAATACCCTGTCTCTTCCGTTGTATCTGATTAAGATGTAGTAAGTTTCCACCCGTTAATATGTTGTGGTTTGTCCTGTGTCTCTTTGGAGACAGAGAGATTGGCAGCATTTGCTGCTAATGATACATTTGCGGGTGATAAGCTGCTTCTGTTCTTAAATTTGGCATTTATTCATTGCAAAAATCTTATGCCCTTGAAGCCAAAATATCAATTACCTAAGTAATATGCTCAAAAAGAGCTCTTTTTACATAAGAACATTCCTCTTAAGTGTCCAACACAGTGTTACTCATTCAATAAACATTAGTTGAGCATCTAGTAAGTTATAGACATTGGAAAAACCGAGCCACTCCCCTCCAAATCTAGTTTAGGAGATTCAGTGGCACATAAATAACGAGTGAAAAATTTCAGGCACTCTGGTAGTAGACCCTGGGAAGTAAAATAGGGACTATAGGCTTTACCCCAACCTTTGGCCCTATAGGACCTCAGCAGATGTCTGCAGTTTGCAGGGGCCTTACTTAACATGCCCAGATGGGGAACGAGTCAAAGATAAAGAAAAGAGAGAGCCTGTTTATAGACTTTTTAGATGTTGAAAGGAAGAAGAAATTTTGCTGTATTTTCAGGGTTCCCAAGCAGGTCTGCAGGCAGGACTTTAAGCTGCACCAAAGCTCCATGTGCAACGGAGCACCGCTGTGGGAGCACCCAGCTTCGAGGTCTGAGTGCCGACCATAGATGGCTCAGATGCCCAGATTCTGCTCTTCTTTTATTTGATTTTGAAATGTCTTTTGGTTGGAGAGCAAACTGTCTTAGCAATAACCCTGGGTTTAAGTGGCTTAAGAATCACCACCCATAAGAACTCAAATTGCTCTGGACCGGTTAATTACCTAAGCTCTGAGCAGAGGTGGATTAATCATGAAGCTAATAAAGCCTAACGTCCTGGCCTCGCACTGTACAGGCCCTTTCAAGGCCCTGGGAGGGGCCCCAACTCTGTGCTCACGAGGGCATATGTTTTCTTGGTTGGAGGAAAAGAAGCAATTTGGGGAAGTTATTTCTTATCCAAAGGCCACGAAGGTAATTAAAGCCTCAGCATGGAGCACTAAGTCCAGGAGTCAGGTTCACTCAGGAAACCAAGAAGCAACAGAAGACGTTTAAAGCACACACTGCCTTTTCATTAGTATGGGAATGTAGAAGGATAAAAATAAAGTCAAAGGTGATAAATTGAGTAACCCCAAGGAA
>JAPYYJ010002160.1:0-13196 GCA_028533885.1 Nasua narica | reverse complement strand
TAAGAGACTCCTAAACTCATGAAACAAACTAAGGGTTGTTGGGAGGTGGTGGGGGGGGGGGTAGGGATATGGACATTGGGGAGGGTATGTGCTATGGCAAATGCTGTGAAATGTGTAAGCCTGATGATCCACAGACATGTACCCTGGGGTAAATAATACATTATATGTTAATAAAAAAAAAGTGGGGGAAAAAAAAGAAATATATGTTTAGGAAAAAAAAAAGATTTTATTTATTTATTTGACAGAGAGAGATCACAAGTAGGGAGAGAGAGAGTATGAAGCAGGCTCCCTGGTGGGCAGAGAGCCCAATGTGGGGCTCAATCCCAGGCCCCTGAAATCATAACCTAAGCCGAAGGCAGAGGCTTTAACCCACTGAGCCACCCAGGCGCTCCAACAGGCTTTCTTTAAATTTAAGATCACAGACCCCAAAATGGTCATCATATTCCAGTGTTCTAGAAAACTTACTTTTTCATTCTCCACAATGATTTTTTGTAACCTCTTTTCTCAGTCAATGCATTTCTCTTCTATTTTAGAAAAAGAAGTCATGAGATAAGACATTTTTCCACATCCCATTGCCAAATGTACAATCCTTCCTATCATTGCATACATCCTCTGTATATTAACTATACCTCAATAAAAAAAAATTATACCTCAATAAAGCTGAAAAAAATTAAAATTCTCTGTTCTCTTAAATGAGTGCTGTGTTGCCTGGGTGGCACAGTTGTTTTAAGTGCCCAGCTATTGGTTTTGGCTCAGGTCATGATCTCAGGGTCCCAGGATCCAGCCCCCAGCCAGGCAGAATCTGCATGAGATTCTCTTCCTCTCCCTCTGCCCCTCCTGCTTGTGTTTTCTCTCTCTCTCAAATAATTTTTTTTAAGAGTGCTTAGAAGCTTTCAAGGCAGTTGACAACTTTGTCCTTGAAATACTTTCTTTATTTGGTTTCTGGACAGCCCACATTTTTTGTTTTCTTCTTCCATCCTGGTTGATCTTTTTCACTTTTACTGGGTCCGCCTAAACTATCTGCCCTCTAAATGTTGAAATTTATTTTTCCCATGCAAATATTCTTTCAAGGCAATCTTAAATGATTTATAAATTCTCAGATTTATATCTACATCTCAAATCTGAGTTCAACTTATATGTATCCAGCTGTTTGATATCTTGACTAAGATGTCAAAAGGGGATTCTAGATTTCCAACTCTTTGCCACAATCTCCTCCAAACTTCTTTTCTCTTATATTGCCCACTTCAAAAATGGCACCTCCATTTCCCTAGCTATTAAAGTCAAAAACCCGAGAGTAATTCTTTATGCCTATTTCTGTATTTCCCACATTAACTACACAAATCTCTTTGATCAACAAACACCATGGTGAGTCAACCCACCACCATCTTGTCTAGAATAATGCTATGGTCTACTGATGATCTCTTTTTACTTCTATTGCCACACCTTCCGGTCCATTCTCCAAAAGTCTTCAGAATGTCATTACTTTTCAGTGGCTTTACATTGCACCCGAGTAAAATACAAACGTCTTACCATGGCCTACGAGAATCAGGCTGATCTGATTCCTTCTTGTCACTCTATCCTCAAAGTGCTGGGGACACTTTAGTAAATGAAATAAATAGGCAACTTATGGAGGTTTCTGGGGGGGGTACTTTAAAGGGGATACAATAAATAAGTACAAATAAATAAAACTATTTCTGAGAATAAGGAGGGCCATGGAGATAATTAAATAGGGAATTGTATTACAGATTAACTGGTATTTGTGGTGTCTTTTAGACTGAGTGGTCAAAGATTGCCTCTCTGAAGGGACATTTGTAATGAATGACACAAAAGAATTTTTAACATTTTCTAAGCAAAGGTTTATTTCTTGATTATACTATAATCTTACTGAAGATCAGCTGGGAACTCTGCTCCTTATCTATGTAATTCTAGGACTCAGGATGAGACAGCAGTCATATCCTGAAACTTGCAGTTCTCTGTGACAAATGGAAAGAGGATTCTGGAGGGTCTAACACCAGGAATGGAAAACTCTAGTCTGGAAGTGACACGTGTCTCTTCCACTTACCATGTATTGACTGGAACTACTCACATGACCTCACCCTCCTCCCCCAAAAAACTGGGAAGTGCAATCCTATTGTGTCCTAGAACATAGAGAATCATAAATATTTGTTATTTATTTATTTAGAGCTTGAACAGGGGAGGAACAGAAGGAGAAGGAGAGAAAAAAGTCTCCAGCAGACTCTGAGCTGAGTGTGGAGCCTGACTTGAGACTCAGTCCTGGACCCTGAGATCACAACTGAACTGAAATCAAGAGTCGGATGCCCAACCAACTGAGCCACCCAGGCACCCCCGGAAATACTTGAAAAAACGTTAACAACCACCATAGTCTTTCATGTTCAAAAAGGAAAATAAAAAAGAGGGAAAGGCACAGGTGCATGCTTGGTAATAGCAAAAGTTCTCCTACAGTTATACCATGTCATGGTATTACTAGGTCTGGTCCCTCTGGTTGATGTAGAATAGAAACAGAAGATGATTTAGTGAGCCTTTCCAAATCTTGGTGGTATTCAATCCTAAGACTGAGGAAATGGTTTCCTCCTATTTTATAGAGCTGGAAGAATGGGCCTGTAGATTGTTACCAAATTCTCCCCACAAAGGATTTCAGTTTGCTCAGATTCAGTCCAGCTGCCTTAAACTATACTAAAAGTCAAGAACAGTCTGGAAATATGTATGATATCCATAACAACATTTTAGAGCAAAAATCAAATAAATTGGCACAAGACTGGCCCATTGATTTTTTTTATGACTATTTAATTTCAAGACTATTTCTTGCATAATACACATACATTTGGAAAGAGAACAAAAGGTTCATTCAAGGCGATAGATGCCACTAAGATATACATGTTGTTTCTTCTAATTTTTCCATAGTTTCTTTGTCTTAAAAAAAAGAACTTAACCCTTTGTCCTGTTTGAACTTTTTCTACTGTGAAATATTTCAAGACTGATGTTAAATATAACAGTAAGCTGAATACCTATGTACCCAACACCCACCTTATGAAATAAAAGACTATATATATACATAATTATCTTTTTTTATAGTCACATTTCTCTTTCTTACAGCTTTTCCAGAAATAGTCACTATTCTGAATTTAGAATTTATCCTTCCTGCGCATTTCTTTGTACTTTCACTTACATCTCTATATATCCATTATCAATATATAATACTTTGAGATTTTGGCTTCTGGAAATGATGGTGTAAAAACAACTGAATAATAATTAAAAAAAAAAAAAACACAAGATTTATCCTTCCAGCACACACAACCAGAAAAAATATACAGCATAATGGTTTTCAGATGTTAGACAACTGGCACTTCTCCAAGGAAAATGAAATGAAATGAAAGATTTGAACTATATTATTGCTTCAACTTGTAGCCTTCTTTCCAGGCTACTTGTAGGGAGGAAGTACTCAAATAGAGCCCCTAGGTCTCCCAGAGGTGAAGAGACAGAGTTTGTACACGGAAAGCCTACTAGCATTTATAGAATAAAGTATGAGAGAAGAGAAAGCTGCACATGGAGAGCTACAAATGTGTGTGTGCTACAAAGCACACACACACACACACACACACACACACACTTCTCCAACCACAAGGACTTTCTCAAAATGGTACTGCCTAAGTGTTGGGACCAAATTACTCCTGTACTGTAATGGACCCACCTAGCAAAGCAAAAAAGAAGGCCTCAAACAGGCCAAGAACAAGTAACTTAACTGCATTTCAAAACAAGACTAAAAATATTTTAGGTAAAAAATGCAGAAACTCCAATAACTAACAAAATAACAAAAATAAAATCCATAATATTTGGCATTTTGTAAAATATATATATGTATATATACATATATATAGCCAGATATGCAAAGAAGCAGGAAAGAAATGAAATTTAAAAACCGATCAATAGAGAGGGGGGAAAACAAACAAACAAACAAACAAAACAATCAATATCCAGGGCGCCTGGGTGGCTCAGTTGGTTGAGCAACTGACTTTGGCTCAGGTCATGATCCTTGAGTTCCTGGATCAAGTCCCACATCGGGCTCCCATCTCCACAGGGAGTCTGCTTCTTCCTCTAACCTTCTCTCCTCTCATGCTCTCTCTCATTTTCTCTGTCTCTCTAATAAATAAATAAAATCTTTTAAAAAAAATATAAATAGATCCAGAGATGAGATGATAGAAATAATTGGCAAGAATGTTTAAACATTTAGAATATAGTTCATATGTCCAAGGAGGAAGGATGAGCATTTTAAGGAGATACAAAAGATGTTGAAAAAAATCTATTGCCCAACAATGTAAATATACTTAACCTTACTGAACTGTACACTTATAAATGGTTAAGATGGTAAATTTTAATGGTTAAGATGGTAAATTTTATGTGTTTTGCCACAGTTAAAAACTTTGCTAATCTAAAAGACAACAAACAAAACTGCAAATAAATGTCTAGATGTGAAAAATCTAACATCTGAGAAGAAAATGGTATGGATAACATTACCAACAAGTTATACACTGTAGAAAAAGATTAACAAACTTAAAGCCTTAATAGAAATCATCTAAAATGAAACCGAGGAAAGACAGGAAAAAAATATATCAGTGAGCTCTGAGCAGCAAGTATCCTAACATTAGATATAATTGCACTCCCAGAAAAGAGGAGAGATAATGGGAAAAGAAATTTTGAAGAACTAATGGATGAAATTTTTCCAAATTTAATTAAAACAATTAACTCATATGTTCAAGAAGCACATTAAGCCCTGAGCAGAATAAACTAGAAAACACTACCAAAGTACCTGATAACTATATTGCTTAAAATCAGTGATAAGGAAAAAACTTAAAAGCAGCCAGAAATACTAGACATGTACAGAAAAATGAAGGTAAGAATAACAACAGATTTCTCATTGGAATGACTGAGAACCAGAAGACAATGAGGCAACACTTTGAAAATGCTGAAAGAAAAACCATAGCCACCTAAAAATCTATATACAGTAAATATACATTTCGGGAATGAAAGTGAAATAATGACTATTTCAGATATATCAAAGCTTTAATTCATTTGATTAAATGTTTGTACATGATGTGAGATAGCTGTCCAATTTCATTATTGTGTGTGTGGATATCCAGCAGACAACTAATTTTTGACAAAGATACCAAGGGACTTCAAAGAGGAAATTCTAATCTTTTCAGTGACTGATGATGGACAATCAGCCATATGCAAAAAAAGTCTCAATTATCATTTCATACCACATGACAATATTAGTTCAAGATTGATCAAAATAAATATCCTAAATATAAGAGCTAAAATGATAAATCTTATAGTAAAGAAAACATTGGAGAAAATCTTAGTGATTTTGGCTTAAGCAAAATTTTCTTAAAGCATAAACTAAAATAAAATGCATAAACTATAAAAGAAAAATTGATAAATTTGACTTTGTGAAAATTTAAAACTTCTACTTTTTATTTTTTTGTTTGTTTTTAAACCAATGCTGCAATTTTTTTTTTAAGATTTTATTTATTTGACAGAGAGAGAGAGATCACAAGTAGGCAGAGAGGCAGTCAGAGAGAGGAGGAAGCAGGCTCCCAGCTGAGGAGAAAGCCCAATGCAGGGCTCAATCCCAGGACCCTGAGATCCTGACCTGAGCCGAAGTCAGAGGCTTAACCCACTAAGCCACCCACTTGCCCCAAAACTCCTACTCTTTAAAAGACATTTAAGGGGTGCCTGGGTAGATTAGTTGTTAAGCATCTGCCTTTGGCTCAGGTCATGATCCCAGGGTCCTGGAATTGAGCCCCGAGTGGGGCTCCCTGCTCTTGGGAGGCCTGCTTCTTCCTCTCCCACTCCCCCTGCTTGTGTTCCCTCTCTATCTCTCTCTGTCAAATAAATGATGAAAATCTTATAAATAAATAAATAAATAAACAAAATAAAAGACACTTAAGAACGAAAAGTTCAGTCACAGATTGGGAGAAAGTATTTTTAAAACATGTATCTGACAAAGTATTTGTACACAGAATAAATATATAATTCTCACAACACGATAATGTTGAGACAACCCAGTTAAAACATGAACAGAAGATTTGATCGGATATGTAAAATATATTTTGGAAAATATTTTGCTAAATTTTTAAAGACTTAAAGCTTCACCTTCCACAGGATTCAGCAGCCCCATTCCTAAAGAAATGTGAGTTTATGTTCACAAGAAAATTTATATAAGATCGGTAAGATAGTAGCTTTCTTTAAAATAGCCCCAAACTGGAAACAATGCAAATATCCATCAATGGGTAAACAGATAAACAAATCATGATATGTAATAAAATACTACTTAGCAATTTAAAAAATGAACAACTGATGCAATAATATAGATGGATCTCTAAATTGTGATGCTGAGTGAAAGAAGTGCTAGAAAATGCAAATGAATCTATTATGACAAAATAATCAGAGGTTTCCTGGGGACGTGCCACAGAGGGAAGAGATAGGAATAGATTATAAACTGGCCTAAGAGAACTTTTTTTAATTATTTTTTTTAAGATTTTATTTATTTATTTGAGAGAGAGTGAGCATGAGAAGGAAGGAAGTGCAGAGGGAAGGGCAAAAGCAGACTGACCCAGGAGCAGGGAAGTGTGATGCAGAGCCTAGGACCCTGGATCATGAACTGAGCTGAAGGCAGACACTTAACTGACTGACCCATCCAGGCGCCCTGAGCTGAAGAGAACTTTTGTGTGTGATGACTATGTTCATTATTTTGATTGTAGCGATAGTTACAGGAGTATATAATAAAGCAAAACTCGTCAAATTGTACACTTTATATATGTGCAGTTTGTTGTACATCACTTCAGATCTCAACAAAACTGCTGAGAGAAACAATACCTGGTATCTTAGTATGTTTTTTAAACTTATTGTAGAGTTTTATTTTTTGTTTGTAGTTTATTATTTATTTAAAAGATTTTATTTATTTATTTATTTATTTATTTATTTATTTATTTATTTGAGAGAGAGAGATCATAAGCGGCAGAGGCAGGCAGAGAGAGAGGTGGAAGCAGGCTCCACACTGAGCAGAGAGCCCGATTCAGGACTTCATCCCAGGACCCTGAGATCATGACCTGAGCGGAAGGCTGAGGCTTCAACCCACTGAGCCACGCAGGCACCCCTGTAGTTTGTTTTTTTAAAAATTCATTGTTTTTGAAATCTGCTCATGTTGCCATATTTACAGCATTTTCATACATTCATACATTCATATGAAAATTTCATACATTCATACAAAATTTCATACATTCATGTGAAAATTCATACATTTTCACCTTTGTATAACATTTCATCATATGAATATAATAGTAAATTCATCTATTTTCCTGTCAATGAGTGTTTAGGTAACTATTAGTTTTTTACTTTATGAAGCAACACTTTTAATATTCCTGTATGTTTCTCTGTGCACATATACATGAGGATTTCCAACATATGCCCCGAGGTAGAGTTGTTGGTCATAGCTACTGTAACCTTAAAAATAGAAACTGCTGGTTATTTTACCAGCAAAAGATGGGTTTGTTCAGGAATAAAAGAGAATTATAATCTGGGACAAATAAGCTCTGGCAAAACCATAGGCAAGTCCGGAGAACAAAGAAGAGGTACCCTTTTTTAAGGAGAAAAGGGGTAAGTCGGGAAGGTTGTTATAAGCTGAAAGTCCATCAAGTAAATTGGGAATTTGACTTCTGGTGACTTCTCTGTTGTTTGAACTGTTGGGTGGGCAGGAAGAGGATAAAAAAAGTGGATCCTCCTTAGGCTGGGATAGTAGAGGAGTATCCACCTGCAAGATGAAGTTCCAGTAAGGTCAAATCTGTGTCTCCCTGTTGGGTCTGCAACTGACTATGAGTGTTAGGGTAGAGCTCCACCTGCCAAAACTTGCTCATTCTGTTTTAGTGAGGTTCATGTTACTAATTTTCACACTACACACATCTGCAGCTTCATTAGATCTTTCCAAATTGCTCTGCAGCTTCATTCAAGTTATACTTCATTAGCAGTGCACACAGTTGAACCAGTTTTGTTCACAGTTGAACAGAACACAGTTCTGTTCTTTCCAACATCACTGGTCTAAAGTAGTAAATAGTTTTAATTTGCATTTCTATAATGATTAGAAAAGTTGGGCACTTCCTTGTGTCAGTCATTTGGACTTCCTCATCTGGGTATTGCCTAGAATTTGCTGGGAGATATAAGAGGAGAAATGGAGGAGCCAACTGAATTTTCTCTCAAATGTAGTCAGTTATTCTGACATCATTTGGTGAAAAACTATCGTTTTTCTTTTCTCTTCTTTTTTTAAGATTTTATTTATTTATTTGACAGAGAGAGAGAGATCACAAGTAGGCAGAGGCAGGCAGAGAGAGACCCGAGCCGAATGGAGAGGCTTTAACCTACTGAGCCACCCAGGCACCCCCAAAACTGTCATTTTTCTACTGATTTGAAATGTCACCCTTAACGTATACCTATTTCTCCTGTATGTCCCTGCTGAGCAGAGAGCCCGACGTGGGCTCGATCCCAGGACCCTGAGACCATGACCCGAGCCAAAGGCAGAGGCTTTAACCACTGAGCCACCCAGGCGCCCCTGGTTCCAATTTTCTGTCTTCTTTGTAGGTATAAAAGTCCTGCAGAAGAGATTTATGGCTATATTCATTCATTTTTTTCTTTTCTTTTCTTTTCTTTTTGCAAAATTTTATTTATTTAGAGCAAGAGAGCATACACATGCCAGTGTGAGCTGGGAGAGGGGCTGACAGTGAGAGGGAATCTTAAGCAGCAGGCTCTGAGCAGAGCCCAACATAGGGCTCAATTTCATGACCCTGAGATCCTGACCTGAGCTGAAACCAAGAGTCAAACAATCAACTTAGCCATCTAGGTGCCTCAGCTGTCCTCATTTCTTAGAAGTTTCTGTTCATAGTCAGATAAAGGAAACTCATAGAGGGCTTCTTTCTTCGTCTATTGATTCTCAGTGGCCTTAACGTAAAATAATCCATATAACGAAATGGCATAATTTGGGGTGGTATATTCTGATCCCCCTCAATGTCATATATTTGGTAGGGTTGGTAGCTCCAAGTACTGTATTTCTTTTTTGATATTTCTGGATTTTCCTGCATGTCTATTCTCCCATGTGTATGAATTTTAGAATAATTCTATAAAATTAGAAAATTTTATTTTATTAAAAATTATTAAATATTAAAAATTATTAAAAATAATGATTACGGTATAATTTATTGGGATTTTAATTGTGAGTACATTGCATTGGTAGTTATTCTGAACAATTAATAACTTTATAATAGTGCACCATCCACTTACTTGACATTTCTCTGTGCTGGTTGCTTCATGCTTTGCCTGATATAGGTCTGATATATTCTTGCTAAGTTTTGCCTGAATATATTTTTTAAAACTTCTATTGTGAATATTTTTCTTCCATTACTTATTCTAACCAGCTAGTATTTGTAGCCAGAAAAACTAGTCATTGTTGTATATTGATTTAGTATTAGTTATATTGCATAATTTTCTTGTAAATTTTTTTTTTAAGATTTTATTTATTTATTTGAGAAACAAAGAAAGTGAGAGAGCATGAGAGGAGAGAAGGTTAGAGGAAGAAGCAGACTCCCTGTGGAGATGGGAGCCCGATGTGGGACTCGATCCTGGAACTCAAGGATCATGACCTGAGCCGAAGGCAGTTGCTCAACCAACTGAGCCACCCAGGTGCCCCTCTTGTAAATTTTTAAAAAAGATTTTATTTATTCATCTGACAGAGAGAAAGAGATCACAAGTAGTCAGGGAGGCAGACAGAGAGAGGGGGAAGCAGGCTCCCCGCCGAGCAGAGAGCCTGATGTGGGGCTCGATCCCAGGACCCTGAGATCATGACCTGAGCCGAAGGCAGAGGCCCTAACCCACTGAGCCACCCCAGAGGCCCTAACCCACTGAGCCACCCAGGTGCCCCTTTTCTTGTAAATTTTAAATAGCTTTTGTTAAATTTTTCCTTTGTGTGGGAAACAAAGGCAAAGAAAAAATTAAATTTCCTTACTGCCTACAGCCCATTGACAAGTCCTAGAAACTGGTAGAGTGACTTTCCTCTGGGAACTCAGCTGCCTCTATGTTAAAATTTTTTGCCTGGGTATTAAGGAGGGCACGTATTGCATGGAGCACAGGATGTGTTGCGTAAGCAATGAATCTTGGAACACTGAAAAAAATTAATTTTTTTTTTTTTTTGCTCAGGGCAGAAGGCAATCTCTGCTTAACATTACCCAATGCCCCAGAATCCTCTAAGTCTATTTTAACATATAAAAATTCCTTTGGAAACTTTCTTTATCTCTATGCCCCTAGATACATGTTAGCAGTCATCTCCTAAACACATGACTCCCTGACATACATCTGAAGGGTCTCATGACTAGAGTTTTACTAGACAGTAATAAATGACCTTTTCCTAACAATAGCTAGTGCCACCCCCCCTCCTTTCTCCAGGCTTTAGTAAAACTACCTTTTTGCACCAAATCCATCTCAAGATTTTTTCCTGGCCATCTCCTACAAACTCCAACCATTTCCAACATCATAGTAATCTGAAAATAATAATAATTTTGTCTTTTTTTAGTTATATTTATTTCATTTCCTTATCTGAGGAGGAGAGATCAATTAATTAGAACACAAAGTTCCTTAGACAATGTAGGACTTGGGAGAACCTTGCAGGATAGGGAAGGAGGGAGGGGTGACTGAAATACATCAAATTGAGCAGTCCTACTCCCCTATTCGAGGTTAACTGTTAGAATGCATGTGGCCCCTGGAACTCTACATATTACATCATAGAAAAATTCGCATACTAGGGAACATGTTAAGTTCACAATAAGAGCCACAGATAGTTTTTGATAGTTTTTCTCTGTTGAGATCACAACCAAATACTTAAAATTAAGCCTGACATAAACACGTGTAATCTAAGATGAAATGAGTCAAATTATCATTTTCAATAAATCAGCATCGATTTACCATTTCTGAATTCTCAGCACTCAAAACCACGGTAAGAGTCATAAAAAATGGTACGAATAAGATTTCCCATTCCTTCAGCATTCTGGTTATCCTGTGAATTAAAGTGGAGTTTTTTAAAAAGGGTTTTTTAAAGCCTTTTGTTCACCAACTTCCTTCCCTTAGACTACCCCCTAAACATCTTTTAAGTTTCTCCACTGAATTGTGAACTTCTGAAGGTCAGGGCATTTGCCTTTAAGTGTTTCAGTCTCTCGTCCCCTCCTAGATCCTACCAAGTGTTTGATATGCTTTGAGCTCCCCTGCCTCCCAACACCCAGTGCAGAAAAGGGGGCTTCCAGTCTCGTGCTTAAATCAGTACAGTGTCAATACCCGTCAGTCATAAATTGTGGATCCTCGATGCAACTGTTTTCCTTTCCCGCTGAGGTTTAAAGGAGGAGGGGAATCAACCCCCAAACTACACACTGGTATAGCCCCGAAAGGAAATAAGGCAAAAGCTCGACAGGCCTTTCCGAGGCCGGTTTTTCCTGACCCTTATGAACGAAAGTACTCCCTGTTAGGAAACAAAGGAGTATCTGAGGCTAGATGCGACTTGCTTTGAGGATTATTCTTTTCACTACGGGGCCCCAAGGGCGGAAGATAAAGCGAGGCTCTAGGGACAATGCTACCGGCTTGGGCCTAAAAGCCTTCCCCTGAGGTAGCCACCCGCACCGAGCACACTCTGGCCGCGGGGCACCAGGTCAGCAAGGGCGGCTTCTGGGTCGCAGCCAATTGGCGGAAGGAGAAGCCAGGCATTGTGACACCCGGGGGAGAGGGCGGCAGGGGCGGGGCAAGCAAACGGGCCCCTCCGAGCGCGGGTGCGCGGAACCGGCGCAGGGCGGCGCGGCGCCTCATTGGCGCGCACGCGCCCGAGCGCGCGCCCGGAGGGGCGGGCCGGGACTCGCCGCTCGCACGCCCTTGGGCTGGGGCCGGGTGCCCGCTGTCCGTTTTGCTTCCGAAACGCGCAATTAGTGGAGTTGGTGTATGTGCGGCAATAACATGTCTGCCCCACTTCCCGCCACCGTGCCCGCCGTCCGGAAAGCCACCGCTGCGGTGAGTGGCGGCAACCAGGGTTCGGAGAGGCCCGCTCGGCCCGCTCGGCCCGCTGCGGGCTACCGCCTTTGGCGCGGGGTTGGCGTCGCAGGCTTGTGGGCGACTGGTGGGTGGGGGCGCTCTGCCCTGCGGTGTGGAGGGAGTGAGGTGCGGTGGGGGTGGTCGGCTCGGCCCGGTCCGTCCGTGCTGCCTCGAGAGAGCGCTGGGCTCGCGGCCGGGGTGGAGGATTCCCGTCCTACTCCTCCCCCCGCCCTCGTCCCCTGCCTACAAGCAGCCCCGAACCCGAGCCCTCCGCATTGCGGAGTGAGTGCGGCCCACGGGACCCCCGGACCTTCCCCCACGCCGGTCCCAGCTTGGAGGCGCTGGCGTTAGTCGGAGAGGCGCCTTAACACGAGGTGGCTTTATCGCATGTTTCTGTCTCGTTTGTGGATGAGAGAATGATTTTCTTACTTTGCACTCTTGTTCTAAATTAAAGAAGTTGGAAGATTTCGTGTCTCACAAAATCATAGGTCCTGTTATTTTTTGTTTTTTTTTTATGAAACTTGTGTATGAGGATCTCAAACTTATTTTTAAATCCCCCCCCCCCCCCCGCCTCTTTTTGCGATGGAAAAATTCTACAGCATTTGTGCGAGACTTTCATGGTTTGACTAGAAAGAGACAAACTCTTTTTCTTAGAATGTGGTTGTGATCATTTGCACTTAAGAATGTCTAACTGGCATAAATGAACCACTGGGACTTCATCAAGATCAAAAGCTTTTGCACAGCAAAGGAAACTCAACAGAACCAAAAGACAACTGACAGAATGGGAGAAGATATTCACAAATGACATATCAGATAAAGGGTTAGTATCCAAATCTATAAAGAACTTCTCAAACTCAACACTCAAAGAACAAATAATCCAGTCAAGAAATGGGCAGAAGGTATGAACAGACATTTCAGTTAAGAGGATATCCAAATGGCCAACAGACACATGAAAAAATGCTCAACATCATTGGGCATCAGAGAAATACAAATCAAAACCACTGTGAGATACCACCTCACACCAGTCAGAATGGCTAACATTAGCAAGTCAGGGAATGACAGATGTTGGC
>JAPYYJ010002159.1:0-13197 GCA_028533885.1 Nasua narica | reverse complement strand
GGGGAGGAGGTGAGGCTGGTGGTGGGTATCGAGAAGGGCACGCACTGCATGGAGCACTGGGTGTGGTGCATGAACAATCAATCTTGTAACACTGAAAAATTAAAATAAACAAATTTGGGGAGAAAAATAAATAAATAAATAAATAGCCAACTATTCTAGCAAAAAAAACAAAACAAAACTGGAAGAGTGTCATTTAAAAAGGAAAAACAGAATGACCTGTAGCTGAATAGAAATCTTCAGAGAAGGAGGTGGATAGGAAAGGGCTATGGTTTTCCTGGACACCCATCAGACAGTGAAACAGCAAGAAAGTAATAGATAAATTGTCAAAACTGAAAGTAGCAGGAAGTTTTCCAGATGATGAAATTGGTAAAATTTTCCCTTTATTGCAGAAAAATTTGCATTGGATGTACAAGTAAGGCTTCAACCAAACAAACAGAACCACTAGGAGATATAAATTAAGAGATTTATTAAATGGAGCTAGCTTATGCAATTGTGGGCGCTGGCAGGGTAGATCTGAAATGTATAGGGCAGGCTGTCAGGAAAGGCAGCCTAGAAGTCTCGGGCATGAGCTGAAGCCTCTTCGCCACAGGTGAAATTTCTTCTTCCTCAGGGAAATGTCAGTTCTGCTCTTATAGCCTTACAACTGGTTGAATCAGGCTACTCTAGATTATCTAGAATAATCTTCCTCACTTAAAGTCAACTGATTACAGACTTTAATCACATCTACAAAATGCCTTCACAGCAACACCTAGATTAATGTTTGATGGAAAAACTGGGGACGATAGCCTAGCCAAGATGACACACAAAACAGACCACCACAGTCCATCTCTTGTCAACCTGGCACTCAGACACATCTCTTTAAACCACATAATCTCCAAATCAAGACAAATACAAAGTCACACTTCCACCTACCACAATACAACTATCCTGTGTAAAACTGAAAATATGCTAACCCTTGCTCCAGAAGATGCAAAGTCCTTGGAGAAGGTTTGCTCTTCTCCTTTGGTATCCTATAACTTAAATACTGTGATATAAAGTTAATTTATTAATATATATTATGTCAGGTGGTACAGGGGTAAAGGGAATAAGAAAATGAAACATATTTGTGATATATATAGATATATGTATATTTATACACCAAATATTATATGTGTATAATTCATAATAGAAGAAATACTAATAACTATTAAACTAATACAAATCTCACTTCGTTTCTGCAACTGCTCACAGGGTCTTTTTTTTTTTTTAAGATTTTACTTATTTATTTGACAGAAAGAGATCACAAGTAGGCAGACAGGCAGGCAGAAGGAGAGGGGGAACCAGACTCCCCACCAAGCAGAGAGCCCAATGTGGGGCTTGATCCCAGGACCCTGAGATCATGATCTGAGCCGAAGGCAGAGGCTTAACCCACTGAGTCACCCAGGTGCCCCTCCTCACAGGGTCTTAACTAGTATTTGTGATTGCCTTCTTCAACTACCCATGCCATACTCTTTTTGCTCTCAAAAAGTACCTCAGAAGTTCAGAGTTCTTTGTCTGGTAGGGTAATCCAAGCCTTCATTTCTGAAAGGTCTGAGCCATTAGAAGTACTGCCTGAACTAGACTATTATAATTTTCTATTAACTATAATCACAGCCATGGTAGTTCTAAGAGATATCCAAGAGAGCTCTTGTATGCCACACACACTCTTCTTTACCTCCATTCTATAGTAGTTTCCCCTTGGATCAGGATCAATCACCTATTGATTTAGAGACACAAGAGAGACACTAGATGGCAGTCTCAAATCTCATTTCAATGAATTTATTGTATCTCCTAGTGGAAACATCCCTTCTTTTGGAACTAAGACCTATAAACCAGAAAAGACACAGGGATAGGAAGCAAAAAATTTTACTAAGACTCACTAGGAGTAATAAGGAATGGAGCCACTCCCATTTTAATCCCTTGATTCCTGGACATATGAATATTAGTAGTGGGAGAAACCGTACTATATATTGAATACTGATTCAGAGCATATACAGCATCCTGGAAGACACTACTCCAGCCCTACGAAGTACTGTCAGCTGGTTGGTACTGTAACTTCATCTTTAAAAGGTTTTTCTACCATATGCTCTAACCAGCTACTTCAGTGATGGTGGAGACCATGCTAAGATCACTGAATTTCATGAGGAAGGTCCCTTTGCTATAGTTCATTTACTGTGAAGTATATTTCATTTATCAATCAAAAGCAATGCTATGTGAAATAACATGACAGTGTATAAGGTCCTTCTGTAAGTCCAGATAGTAACTACAGATAGTAGTTTTGACAGAAGCATTGCATTTAGGAAAGGCAAATCTGTATCCAGGGTTAGTGTCTCTTCCAGCGAGACTATAGTGTTGTTCTTTCCATGTTATAAGTGTTCCAAGGTAATATCCGTGGCAAAGGGATAGTTTTCTGTTTTTTCCATTGCTATATAATTTAGCACCTTGCATCTAGGACATATGAGTTCAACAAATATTGAATGAGAAAATTTAAAAAGAAAACATCTATGAAGGGAAAACGAAGCAGGAAACTCTGTATGCATTTGTTCTAGTTAATTTACTCTGAGATTTATGTTCATTTATGTTCAGTGAAAGAATTACCTCTTGGGGAAAGATTAAGACAGTCCTGCTTCTACAGCTTTTCTGAGACCATGTGAGGTCTTCACTATACCCTGGGACTTGGATCAGATTGGTAGTACTAGCCTAAGGCGTGGTCACTAAGTGCACAGATGATGTAAAAATGGTCCTCCATGTTTCCTTTACAGATGGAGGGTTCCCTGTGGGCCAGCAGAGCTCATTTACTGGGAGAAGAAAGCAGAGATGGAAGGTCAGGAATCACACCTAGGGGATTTATTAAAATCCTGTCTCCTAGACTAGCATTTCCTGTGAGGGAACATGTCAGCTGGGGAGAGATTTCCCTTTAAATAAGTGGAAGGTCAAAGTCATTGTCATCACACAGGAAGGCAGAGGAGCCACCCTCAAAGATAGGGCCCTGGAGGCAGCTGGGTGGCTCAGTCAATTAAACGTGCCTTTGGCTCAGGTCATGATCTCAGAGTCCAGGCAATGAGCCCCATGTTGGCCTCCCTACCTGCTTCTCCAACTCTGCCTGCTGCTTCCTGTTTGTGCGTTCTCTCTCTCTAGTGCTCTCTCTCTCTCTTTCTCTCTCAAATAAAAAAATAAAATCTTAAAAAAAAAAAGACAGAGTCCTGGCTCACTATGGCCCCCCGGGAAAGTGAGGCCAGGCACTCTAAGTTCTACTTTTGGGTCTTCTTCTCATATCCTTTCTTGGATTTTTCCTTTATTCAGCTTTTCCTTCAGAGCTCAGTAGGAGTGAAAGTATTTTTAAAAAGTCTAAGCAGTGATCTCAGCCTGATAATTCCTTAGTGGCTAGAAAAATTCTTTCAAAGGGTGACTGGGTCAGAGAAGCAGTCTACCCTAACTCCTCACGTAAGAGGAGACAAGCAACCTCTTGTTCCTGTGTGAGTCTTCTCTCAGTAGTGTTTGCCATTCAGAGACAAGTCTGCCCATTCTCAGAGGGGGGTCTGCAAAGCCAGAAGAATGGGAGGGCCCTGAATCACTGATCTCACATACCTCCTCACAGCTGGTACCTTCCCCAGTACTGGCAAAAGCCACTTTATTCACCAATTTCTATTTGCACTCCTTGGCTCCCTCAAACAAGCTTATAGTAAAATCTACCAGCAGTGTCTCTAATCCATCTGAGGTAAGGATTTTATCTCTGTTTGAGGGAATATTATGAAGTAGGTGTCTGTAGTGGTTAGGAATTGGGAAGGATCCTAGTTAGGAAATATGGCTGGTTAGAAACCAATACTTTGTCCCTTTGACCATCTCAGTAATGTTAGTCTCGGTGATGAACACAGCAGTAATGTTGGTCTCATTCATTCATTCATTCATTCATTTGTTCAACAAATAATCATTAAGGATATTCTATAATTCAGGCTCTGTGCTGTATGTTGAACAAACACTGTGAATAAGATACAAACCCTGTATTTAAGGATCAGTATAAGAATATTTAAATACAATAGTCGGAATAGTTGCTCACTCTGAGAGAAGCAAGCCGAGTTTCTAGGAGGTAGTGGCAGTTAATGTTCTGGAGTACCAGGAGGTATAACCAAGAAAAAAGATCAAGGATATGAAGGTTGGGATGAGAGGAAAGAAACAAAGCATTCTAGACAGAGGGACACGCAGGTACAAAGGCCTAGAGGCAGGAGAAAACAGTTTCTTGGGGAATTCCAAATTGATCACTATGGGGGGAATTGGGGTTTAGATAGGGATGGAGGAGGGTGGGGAGGCTAGGGGGTCATTGTAAGAATTGAGGCAGGAGAGATCAGCCTAGGCAGATCATGAACTTTTTTTTTTAAGATTTTATTTATTTATTTGAGATAAAGCAAGAGATTGAGAGAGAGAGAGAACAAGCAGTGGGAGCAGCAGGCAGAGGGAGAAGCAAGCTCTCCACTGAGTAAGAAGCCTGACATGGGATTCTATCCCAGGACCCTGGGATCATGCCCTGAGCTGAAGGCAGATGCTTAACCAACTGAGTCACCCAGGCGTCCCCAGATTATGAACTACATTGCATAATATGCCAAGAAGATTGGTGTGGATCTTGATGGTAGTCCTTAAAATATGTTAAGAAACTGAGTAACGTCAGAGTTGTAATATTAAAATTTCTATAACAGTGTAGAAATAGATTGCAGGAGATAAAACTGAATGCAGGGAGAAGCCTAAGTTAGGTGACCTTGAGGTCATGACTTCCTCTCAGTTCTCTTTGTCAACAGTATATTTAAATTTAAAATCCATCCTCAGTGTTACCCTTGAGACTTAGATCATCGCCTTCTTGTCATTCCGTAGTTGTTGTTATTTTGGATGATTTTAGTGTCCATGAGAATGGCTCGTTTTAGTTCCATATTTTTAAAACTCAAATAACTTATATCTTTAGACAATTTAAGCCACCCATTCTCATGGGTGAAATATTTCTTCACTTTTTCTTTCCTGCCCTGTGGGTTTAGATGTCCTACAAAGTTTCTATCCTTTACTTACACCTCCTCCACATTGTATTGTGAATATCTGTTTATTAAAGATATGTCTTTCCTTCTAGACTTTGAAATTCTTAAGGACACTGACCAAAAATTTTTGCTTGTCAAAGTACTAGATTACTACTAGGCACCAAATATATATTTCACCAGACAAATATTTAAATGCTTTTTGAACATTGACTGAGTGGCAAGTTTTAATATTATATTAATATTGTCAAGATGGGATATCATCTTGCATATGTTGTATGGGATTGTTGTTTCCTGAGAACCCAAAATCTCCCTGGTGTTTGCTGACTCCTGAAAGATTTTGCAAAAGCTCTCAAATTAGCCCTCTCAAAATAGCGGAATGTCAAAATTAAATAATGTGTTTCCTAAATACCCTAAATTGTTGATTTGAAAGCACTTGGAATATTAGGGTGAACTTTTGGAGGTCCAATGTTATGCAGACCTAATATTAATTAGAAAGCCTACTATACAGAAAGAAATGGAGTGAACCAGGTAGACACCAGATATGCAGGGAAATTTTTAAATCTATCATTATGTTTAGAGAAGGAATTTGACACCAGGAGGGCTGAAGAGCTTAACATTATATATTAACATAAATATCACATATTTTGTTTTTTTGTAAATAGGTTTGGAATATTCTATTCAAGATCTAAAATATTTGGTTTGCTTAGGATCAGTTTGAGTCCTTTGTGAGCTACAAAAAATTATTTTAAAAGAATGGGTTTCCCCTACTGATATACAAAATGCATATAGCTTAGAGGTTTTTGTCATGAGGCAAAGTAATATGATGTGGTTTAAAATTCTTTTTTTTTTTTTTAGATTTTTATTTATTTATTTGACAGAGAGAGAGAGATCACAAGTAGGCAGAGAGGCAGGCAGAGAGAGGGGGAAAGCAGGCTCCCCGCCAAGCAAAGAGCCCGATACGGGGCTCGATCCAGGACCCTGAGATCATGACCTGAGCTGAAGGCAGGGGCTTTAACCCACTGAGCCACCCAGGGGCCCCTGGTTTAAAATTCTTTATAAGATGGGCTGAATAACATGGCAGTTAAGAAGTGTTCTCTGAGGGCGCCTGAGTGGCTCAGTGGGTTAAAGCCTCTGCCTTTGGCTCAGGTTATGATATCATGGTCCTGGGATCAAGCCCCGCATCGGGCTCTCTGCTCAGCAGGGAGTCTGCTTCCTCCTCTCTCTCTGCCTGCCTCTCTGCCTACTTGTGATCTTTCTCTGTCAAATAAATAAATAAAATCTAAAAAAAAAAAAAAAAGAAGTGTTCTCTGGCACCAGATTGTCTGGGTTCAAATTCCGACTGTCATTTAGTGACTGTATAATCCTGGAAAACCAGATAATATCTCTGTGCCTGATTCCAGGCACATCAGTAAATCGATCAGTAAATCTACCAGTAAAGTAGATTGAATAATTCATCCACTTCATTGGATTGAAGGAAGAAAGCTCTCAGAATAAATCTGGCACACAGTGAGAGTTTAATATATTTTGTCTACTATTCTGACATCAATTCTTTGGCCATAACCTGGCCATAACCTTAGATTTATAAGGTACAGGACCCCAGGAATAGCCTCAGATACCTCTCCAATTACCCATTTTCTTTTGAGATTCACCATGCTGATTTGGATGTGACAACAATGGGACAGAACTTGCAGAGATATTTTAATATTAGAGTTAAAATAACTTTTTTTGCAAATTTGACTTTGAAGTAGCCTTGTGTAAGTAAGTACATTACCTGCCTACTGCATGTGAGTCAATGAATGTCCTAAGTCTCTTCAGGACAGGTGGAGCTGGCATCAGTAGCAGTAAGAGCGAAGTGTCTCCAGGCTATAAGAAAATAAATAAAAAATAATTAAGGACTAAGAATATTGCATAAGGATCTGAAATGTGTTGAGCTGGATAATGTAAGTTAGCTGACAAAGGTACATGTGTTGACAATACAGAATATTGTAATATTGTCATTGTGATGCATAAATCACTTTTAATTCCAGTATAGATGCTATAACTATGCATTTTGCAAGAGGAAACAGTCCCTGAATTCCAAGCTTTCCCATTAAGTCAATACCTCTTTTCCTTCCATCCATCTCATTCATCTATACGCACTGAGCAAATAGACTTCCTTCTCATGGGAGTTTCTGGTTCTGTAAGCACTCTTAATTCTTCTATTTATCGCCTCCCAAACTGGTTTTCTTTTCTTTTTTTTAAATTTTTTATTAACACATAATGTATTATTTGCCCCAGGGTACATGTCTGAATCATCAGGCCAAACTGGCTTTTCTTGACTTACTTCCATTGCAAATATCTAGCCAATCACCAATTATTGTTGTTTCTGCTTCCAATATGTATCTTGAATCTATCACCCCTGTGCTATTTCCCTGATTCACCTTACCTGTGTGATCTCAGTCGCTTCTGCACATATCTTTTTTATTGTTGTTCCAAGTTTTTATTTAAATACTAGTTAGTTAACATATAGTGTTATAGTGATTTCAGGAGCAGAATGTAGTGATTCATCACTTACATATAACTTAGCCTTCCCATCTTCTATTACTCCTTCATACAACTGTAAGAATTATCTTTTTAAAAATATAAATTGCCTAGTATCACGTGTATGTGTGTGTGTGCGTGTGCTAGTGTGTGTGTGTGTGTGTGTGTGTGTGTGTGTGTGTGTGTGCAGAGCTTTGCTCTGCAGTCCATATCCCCTAAAAGGCCAAGCATGATTTGGAACATAAGTATCTCTCCAAATTTATCTCAGTTAGTACCCACCTCATTGGTCTTTATTTAGCTCCTCAGAAGTTCTAAGTTCCTTTCTTTTTCAGAGACTCTGGATACAGTGTATCCTCTGCTCAGATACTCTTCATTCTTCTTCATTTAAATAATTTATGCTCATCTTTAAAGACTGAGCCTGAAATTCAGTGTCAGAGAGGTATGTCCTTAATTACCAATCTACATGAGAACCACTATCTATTATTTACCTTTATGATAGTGTTCACATTTGTAATTACAACTATCTTTAGATGCTGTTCACAAGAATGTAACTGAAGATAAGTGTACTCCTCAAGGTAACTGTACACTTATATTGATGAGCACTAAGTAATATATAGAATTATTGAATCACTATATTGTACACATGAAAGTATTTTAACACCATATGTTAACTATACTGGAATTAAAATTTAAAAAAACAAAGTAAAAATCAGAGATGATGAAAAAAACGTGGTCGGGTATTCTATATGTTATGTCCTCCCTTCTATACTTGGGAGCTATCACAATGCCTGGCACACAAGAGGCATGGGAGGGGATGGTTCTTTCCTCCCAAAATTTGCCTCTATGTCAAGGGAATGGTAATGGAAGATACCTACTCTTTACTCTCTCCTCATTTCTTCTCAAGGGAAGGAGGAATATAATCAAATTGGAGAATTAACTGGGATAATTTTCTCTTCTTTTGGAAGATACAATGGCTAGTACTCGATCTATCTGTTCCTCTTTTCCACCTTTCCATTCCTTCTTTGTTGGAACACCAATTTGTTCCTATATTGCCTGTGATTGCAAAGGTAATTGTGCACTTGGGGCTTAGTATTAGTAAGCCCATTGCCCACTGACATATAAGCTTCATTCTTGAATTTCTGCTATATGATAAAGAGAGGTGAAACTTTGGCCTGCACAAATATCTTCTTTCTCAATTGGTTCAAAACCTGGGTGGGATAGAGGGGGATATATATTAGGCCCCTTCAAAAACACTGCATCTCCTGAAAAGAACGGTAGACAGTATGTGTCCAGATTTTCTCTTTAATCTTTCCCATTTTAGTTGTTCCACACTTCTCAGAAAAACAAAATGAAATGAAAGGCAGAGAGAAGCCCAGAATTATTGTACAATGGGACTCCCCTAATATTGAAGAAAACATCAGAAGTGGGGAAGAAATGTGCTCTTAAAACAGTATGTGATCAGTAAATATTTAGCGAGTTAATTCATGAATGAAAAAGTAAAAAATGATATGATAAATTGAACAACCAATCCTGCTGATCAAGGGCTATAACATTGTAAAGCCAGAGAGTTCCCAGGTACCACATCAGAACTATTTGCCTAGATCTCATGTAATTTCAGCTAAGTAAAGAAACCATAGAATGGAGCTGTGGAATTCCACCTTGGGAATGACAGTGTGGCTCCTAAACTGCTCTGTGCCACAAATGCTGTCCTGTACTTGTTGGCCCTGACCAGCAATTGTCTGCTGCTCTTGATCATATACTTCCTGCTCAGCCAGCTACCTCTCCTGGACTTGATGTTTGCATCTGTAGTTACTCCCAAAATACTTGTGGAATATCTCTTGGGGGATAATGCCATCTCCTTTGAAAGCTGCACCTTTCAGATGTTAGCAGTTCTCACTCTGGGAGGTGCAGTGGACTTCCTACTGCCATTCATGGTCTATGACAGGTACATGGCTATTTGTCATCCTCTGAACTACATGGTCCTCATGAGGCCAAGGATCTGCTGGCTCAGGATAACATCTTGGATCCTAGCATTCCTGAATGATGTGATATACACCTCATATACTATGCACATTCCTTTCTGCATGTCCCAGTAAATCAGGCACCGGCTCTGTGAGATCCCGCCCTTGCTGAATTTGGCCTGTGTAGATAGATATATGAGCTCATGGTATGTGTGATGGGTGTGACTTTCCTCATGCTTACCCTTGCTGCTATCCTTGCCTCTTATACATTTGTCCTAATTGCTGTCCTTCACGTGTCCTCAGGGGAAGGATGCAGAAAGCCCTCATCACATGCTCTTCTCACCTGACTATGGTAGAAATGTACTGTGGAACTGCATGTTTATGTACATCTGGCCCAATTCCTACCATAGTCCCCATCAGGACAACATTCTCTCTGATTTTATATTATCATTACTCCAACACTGAACTCTTTTAACTATAGCCTAAGAAACAAGGAGGTAATGGAAGCCTTCAGGAGAGTACTGGGGAGATTCACTTCCATCTAGAGACAGTAGATGCCAATGTCACGTGGAAGCCCTATAGTTTCTAGATGGAACTCCATATCTGCTCTTGGTTTTGAGTTTACATTTTCCACATTTTGAAAATTCTGAAAATCTACCACATTGGAGATAAGTCCTCATGTTTCATGGGCTACATTTCAATAGCTACAGATGCATTCATTTCTCTGATCAACACTGCAGGATCTGGTTGAAATTCCCTTTCTGTTCTAACAGGATTATTTTATTTTTCACTTCATGTTTTTCTTTTCCTCCTCTACAACAATCCTATATCCAACCACACAGGAAGTTGGCCAGAATTTTTTCTTGAGAGTTCCCTTTAAAGCAGGAAATAGGGGCGCCTGGGTGGCTCAGTGGGTTAAAACCTCTGCCTTCAGCTCGGGTCATGATCTCAGGGTCCTGGAATCGAGCCCCACATGGGGCTCTCTGCTCAGTGGGGAGCCTGCTTCCCCTTCTCTCTCTGCCTGCATGTGATCTCTCTCTCTCTCTCTCTCTCTGTTAAATAAATAAATAAAAATCTTTTTTAAAAAGCAGGAAATAAAAACTAAAGAAAATGAAGACACTGAATGAAGATACAAATGTTAGACTTTACTAGTTGCTAGTGACAAAATTTCTCAATTCTTACCTGTCCATTAGTGTGAATCTGTAGTCATATAATATTAAATGTTTTACTGTGGAGGGATCTTCCCAGGTCCATATCAGAGTTCCAGACTCTGGAAAGGGTTCCTATCAAATACTTATGTTTTGGAATCTAGCATCAGCTCCTTAAGCTGCCCATATTACCTTAGGATAGCCACATGCATTCCATGTCATATTATTTATAAATAAGCTTCATTACAAAATACTGATGCCTTAAAGCTAGTGTGTGAAAGCACCCAGCACATATGGTAGTGAGAACCATAATACAAATGTTCTCTGCTGGGAACGTGTTCCATAAAAATCTCAGTCCCAATTAATACTGAATGTGAACAAATGGTCGAAATCAACATTTGAAACAAAAATGGTGTTTGCAATATGTTTCCCGTATCTGCATCATTGCCAATTACACTTTGGCCAGTGGCTAGGTTTTTCCTTTATGACCCCTTCCTGACCTAGTCTTTTCAAGTTTGCTTGAATTCCCAATTTAAAATGGGACTCCCCTTTTTTTTAAACAATAGAATCAGAATTTGAACCAAATTCTACTTGAGTCCCCGCCTCTTTTTCTCACTGCATGAAAGGAATTCAAATCTCTTTTCCTCCTAATACCGTTTAAAGTCCTTACCTGCAGGACCTGTGACTTAAACGCTTCTATCATGAAAAGTACCTAGTCTGAGTTGGTGCTCAATTGTTTATTTCCTTATGTTTCCAAAGCATTTATCAAACATCTTCCATGTGCCTAGCACAAAGATATGTTTCAGAAACTCAAAAAATGTTCCTATTTGGTACTATCAATCGAGAAGATTTGATCCAATCTTCATTGATCAATGAAGATCAACCTTCATTGATCCAATCCAGATCAAATGAAGCTGTTAAAATAAAACCATTCCACAAAATAGACTAAAAATTATAATTAAAAAGAAGTGGGACTTCTCTTTATTCCAAGCCCTTTGTATGAAAACCAACCAAATTAGTTACCCTGTAATGCTTGAAGCTTGACTCATAATGAAAAAGATTAAAAGGTATCTTTCCACACACACACACAAACAGAACTAACATTACGTTTGGACAAGAGTTAAAAAGCAAACAAAAAAGGCAGAAGAGATACTGAAATTAATGCTCATGAAGGAAAGATATCAAATACTCACTTAAGCCAAAGTCTTAGGAATCATTCATAATTTTTCCTTTTCTCTCACAACTAATATACAATCAATCTGCAAGTCCTGGGTTATATTTTTCCCTCCCTTGAATACATCCCAGATGATACTAGTTCCCAATATGCAGATATTCGACTCTGGTTCAAATTACTGTCCCTTCTACCCTGAGCTTTTACTACAGCAGTTTACTAAATATCACCAACTAGCATTGGCAATACTGTTGAGGCCTCTGCCTATTATTTCTTGCCTTTCACCAAATATCCCAGGTCCTGATGGCAACAGCATACTACTCAGTTGTTTTATCTTACCATACATACATCATGGACTGGATACATAGCTAGATTTGTTTATTTCATTTTCTTTCAGTTTTTAGGGATTGCTTTTACTTTTTAATTTCATTTTATAAATATGTAAAGAATCTACTTGATAGAAATATATCAACCCATTGCATGGAGTACTGGATGTGGTGCATAAACAATGAATCTTGAAACACTGAAAAAATAAAATTAAATAAAAAAAAATCAAACTATACAACAGTGTCTAACCAGAGAAGTCTGGCTGATATCTCTGTCTTATCCAATTTATTCACTCCCATTCCCTATGGGTAACTATACATGTAAATTGTTTGTATTGTAACTATTCATTGAAATTTATTGAGATTGGGTTTATAAAAATATTTGCAATGTTTCAGGTACATTTGAAAGAAGATATAATTTTTATTATGATGTCTTACACTTTGATATATACTTACATTATCTACTTTATCGGTTATATTTTTAGGTCTTTTTGTTCTTGCTATTTTTGTCCTTTTGATCTGTTTTGAATTACAAAAGGTATATTAAAATAGTCTCTCCACATATTTCTGTCTATACTTCATTGCATCTCCTATAGAGTCTGCTTTGTGAACATTATTATTGTAAATAATTATTGTTGTAAATATTGTAAATTGTTATTGCAAATGTTAATATTAATAACTGTTATTTTTAAGTTTTTAGAATTATAAAGATATAAGCAGGACAAATATTATTCTATTCCACATATAAAGTGACTAATTCCCAAGAATGTTTGGTGGCTTATCCATATTCACACAGCTTTTAAATATTCTCTCCTAATCCATTTTCACACAACCATTACATATTATCTCTAATCAAACGTTTCTCCTTTGCTTCTTCTGAAAAGAGAATTTTTATTCAGTGCTAACTGAGCATATATTCATTCCTCTGCTGACTTTCTGCTGTCTTGAACAGAGAAATGATCAGTGAATACGATTATTCAATTACTCTGTCAGATTGTTGTAAGAATTTCTTACTGCTGCTTGTACAAAAGTAAA
>JAPYYJ010002158.1:0-13198 GCA_028533885.1 Nasua narica | reverse complement strand
CTCAGGTTTCAATGTCTTCCTGTTTCAGTCTTGGAAGATTATGGGTTTCCAGGACTGGATCCATTTCTTCTAGGTTGTTTAGCTTATTGGCATTTGGCTGTTGATAATAATTTTTGATGATTGTTTCTATTTCCTTTGGATTAGTCGTGATCTCTCCCCTTTCATTCATCATTTTGTTAATTAAGGTCCTCTCTCTTTTCTTCTGGATGAGTTTGGCCAGTGGTTTATCGATCTTATTGATTCTTTCAAAAAACCAACTTCTGGATTCATCGATGCGCTCTACTGTTTCTTTAGTTTCTAACTCGTTGATCTCTGATGATTTCCCTTCTTGTGCGTGGGGTTGGCTTGATTTGTTGTTGATTTTCCAGTACTTTAAGGTGTAAGGAGAGCTGGTGTATTTGGTATTTTTCAATGTTTTTGAGCGAGGCTTGGATGGCTATGTATTTCCCCCTAAGGACCGCCTTTGCCGTATCCCCTAGGTTTTGGATCAATGTGTCTTCATTCTCATTGGTCTCCATGAATTTTGTAAGTTCATCATTGATTTGCTGGTTGATCCCCGCATTTTTGAGCATATTGGTCTTTAGTCTCCAAGTGTTTGAATTCCTTCCGAACTTTTTCTTGGGAATAAGTTCCAGTTTTAAAGCATTGTGGTCTGCGAAAATGCAGGGAATGATCTCTATCTTTTTGTATCGGTTGAGACCTGGATTTGTGGCCCAGTATGTGGTCTATTCTGGAGAAAATTCCATGTGCACTCGAGAAGAATGAGTATTCTGTTGTTTTAGGGTGGAATGTTCTGTATATATCTATGAGGTCCATGTGGTCCAATGTGTCATTCAAAGCTCTTGTTTCTTTATTGATTTTCTGTTTAGAAGATCTGTCAGCTACTGAGAGTGGCATGTTAAGATCTCCTAGTATAAAGGTATTCCTGTCTATATGACTCTTTATTTGATTAACAGTTGTTTTATGTAGTTGGCTGCTCCTCTATTGGGGGCATAAATGTTTACAATTGTTAGATCTTCTTGGAGGATAGACCCTTTAAGGATGATGTAGTGTCCTTCTGTATCTCTGACTACAGTCTTTAGCTTAAAATCTAATTTATCTGATATGGGAATTGCTACCCCAGCTTTCTTTTGAGGTCCATTGGGATGAGAGATGGTTCTCCATCCTTTCACTTTCAGTCTGGATGTATCTTTTGGTTACAAGTGTGTCTCTTGTAGACAGCATATGGATGGGTCCTGTCGTTTTATCCATTCTGCAACTCTGTGCTGTTTTATGGGAGTATTTAGGCCATTCACGTTGAGAGTGATTATTGCAAGATATGTGTTTATTGACATCATGTTGCCTTTGAAGTCCTTGTTTCTCTAGATGGAAAATTTCTGTTCTAAGTCACTCATGTGTTCTTTCTGCTTTTATAAAGCCCCCTTTAATATTTCCTGGAGTGCCAGCTTGGTGGTCACATACTCTTTTAATCCTTGCTGGTCTTGGAAGCTTTTTATCTCTCCATCCATTTTGAATTTCAGCCTTGGTGGATAAAGTATTCTTGGCTGCATGTTCTTCTTGTTTAGTGCTCTGAATATATCATGCCAGCCTTTTCTGGCTTGCCCAGTTTTTGAGGACAGGTCTGACGTTATTCTGATGGGCTTTCCTCCAATTGTAAGGAATCTCTTTTCCCTAGCTACCCTCAGGACCTCCTGTCTAAAAGTATAATTTGCACATTTTAATATTGTGTGCCTTGGTGTTTTTCTCGATTTATTGATCCTGGCAGTGTTCCTTTCAACGTCTCAGACACGAACACTTCTTCCATTCCCCAAATTGGGGAAATTTTCATGTAGAATTTGGTCACCTATATCTTCTAGACATCTGTCCTTCTCTACCCCCTCTGGGATGCCAACAATTCTGATGTTGCAACGTTTCATGATGTCATTTATTTCCCTAAGTCTTTTCTCATGATTCTTGAGCAGTTTGTTTCATCTCAATAATTGACCTTTCTTCTCAATAATTTGATCCTCTAGATCACTAATTCTATCCTATGTCTCCACAACTCTAGCTGTTAGACTATTTAGATTGGATTGAATCTCATTAATAGCACTTCTTACCTCTGCTATACTGGACCTCTTTTCTGCCCTTAGTGATTCTATAATGTTTTGCTCCATCCTAGCCATTGCCTGGATAATTGTCATGCTGAATTCCCTTTCTGACATACTGTTGATGTACATGTCCAATAGTTCTGAAGGAGAGGGTGTAGTCTCTGGGTTTTTCTTCTGTTGGGTGTTCCTCCTCCTAGTCATTTTGATGAGAAATGGATGAAAGGATGTGTCACTGGATATATCGCCCCCGATCCAGGCAGGGTGTACTCCGGAGGGTTTTGGAGCAATTTGGATTTACCACCAAAAAGAAAGAAGAAGGATAAAAAAAAAGATAGAAAGAAGGAGAAAAAGAGGAAATCCCAGCCAGAATGGGCCACAAAACTAAGGTTTATAAGATATGCAAACAAGCACGAACAAACATATAGACCAACACGAATAAATGACAAGAAGCAAAAGAACCTAGCAGAATGAACTCCAAGAATAAGATTTATGTATTACCAGAACAAAAGCAGATACGTAGAAATACTGACAGAGGGATAAGATGGGAGGGTGGTTATAACTCCTCGCAGGTGAAGAAGGTTATTTCAGGTCCTCCTGGGTTTATAGTTGTATTAAACCTCTCGTTGTAATGTTAAGTAGTTCAAAAAAGATAAAAGGAAAAAGAAATGTGAAAGCTAGTGAATACTAAAATAATATAAAAAAAGAGAGAATAAGAAAGAGAGAACAAAAACAAAAACAAAAACAAACTTGTATCTATGAAATATGCACGTTTGAGGGTATTACCAGAAGCTTAATATATTGATTTTCCCTGGCATTGGGGTTTAAAATTTTATGGGGACGCTGTGGTTATAGTCCTTTTGTTTTTGGCTGGTCTTCTAGGGGAGGGGCCTGCCGCATTGTTTTCCAGTCAGTCTTGTTTGGGTTTAGTCACCCTGCCCCCTAGTCAAGGGGCTGAGCTCTGTGGAAGCCTGTTTTTCAGTCTCTAGCTTTCTGAAGGTTTTTGGCCTTTTGTAGCCTTTTCACCTTTTCAGGGAGTCCAAGGAATGAATCTGCCCAGAAGTACTCAGACCTCCTAGTTGCAGGAAGCCCTAGTCTCTGCTCTCCTCTGTGTGGTTCAGAACACACACTCTCCTCCTGAAATTTCTGCTCATAGCGCAGCCTGTCCGAGGTGGTGCGCAACCCCAGCCACCTTTCTGCGGCTCTCAATTATGGACTGGTAGGGCTGCGGCAGGCCAGGAAAGTCGCGACCCCAGCCGCCTTTCTGCGGCTCTGCGAGGGGCGCCCGGATGGTTAGGCCGCTTGCCCGTGTTCTCTCCGCAGCCGGCAGGGATTGCTCAGGTTCTTCAGTGCACCGTGAATGTCGCGGTGGCGGGCGCACACAGGGAAAAACTGCGGCTTGTGAACCACCACAGACTCTCTAAAGGCGCTTGCAGGTGTGCACCTGGCTCACAGGATGTTGTAGAGAGCAGAAAGCTGCAGTTTCACGAATCGTGGACTGGATCCCCCCACCAGTCTCCCTTTGGGGCGCTCTTTCCTGGGAAAGTGGGTCCAAGCGCTGGTTGCCCGCGACCACCGCCTTCCACTAGTTTCTCCTGAGAACCGTCTGCCCTTTTTAAGTGTTTTTAAGGGACTCTACGTTAATGCTGGTCCCCCGCCACCGGGCACTTTCCTTTGGGGTATTACTGTCCTTGGTTAGCTTCTGGTGGCTCCCTCCCCCTTTTGTTTATCCTCCGATATCAGTTCCAGGGTTCCCACTTTGCTTTTACCTCTCCACTGCTGTCTTCTGCTCTCGGAGAGATCCCGGAGTGAGAAATCTTTCTCCTCAGGGTGATTTCATGGGTGTTCAGCGTGTTCTGGTAAATTTCCAGCTCACTTTTTGGGACCGGTTGCTGCAGAATCTCTTACTTTTCCGCCGTCTTGCTGCCCTTCCGAAACCTGTTATGCCCGTTTTTTGATATGATTATCTATTTTGTGAGTGTTGAGTTTGAGGAGTTTTTTATAGATCTTAGATATCAGACCTTTGTCTGTAGTATCATTTGTGAATATCTTCTCCTATTTTGTGTTTTGCCTGTTTGTTTTGTTGACTGTTTCCTTCACTGTTTAGAAGTTTTTTATCTTGATGAAGTTCCAAAGGTTTATTTTCGCTTTTGTTTCCTTTTCCTTTGGAGACATATCCTGGGAGAAGTTTCTGTGGCTGTTGTCAAAGTGGTTGGGCAGTATAGATCTTTAACAATGCTTATTTTTCCGATCCATGAGCATGGAAAGCTTTTCCACCTTTTTGTGTCTTCAATTACTTTTATGAGTGCTCTGTAGTTCCTTGATTACAGATCCTTTGCCTGTTTGATTAGGTTTATTCCCAGGCATCTTATAGTTCTCGGTGATACAGTAAATGAAATCGATTCTCTAATTTCCCTTTCCATATTTTTATTGTTAGTGTATAGGAAAGCAACTGATTTTTATGCATTGATTTTGTATCCTGACACATTACTGAATTGCTGTATGAGTTCTAGTAATTTGGGGGTGGAGTCTTTTGGGTTTTCCATATAAAGTATCACGTCATCCATGAAGACTGAAAGTTTGACTTTTTCACTGCCAATTTGAATACCTTTTCTTTTTCTTTTTGTTGTCTGATTGCTGTTGCTAGGACTTCTAGCGCTATGTTGAACAAGAATGGTGAGAGTGGGCATCCTTGTCATGTTCCTGATCTCAAAGGGAAGGCTTTCAGCTTTTCCTCACTGATAACGATATTTTCTGTGATCTTTTCATTTAGATTTTATGATGTTGAGGAATGTTCCCTCTATCCCTATAATTTGATGAATTTTATCAGGAATGGATGCTGTATTTTGTTGAATGCTTTTTCTGCATCATTTGATTATCCCATGTGGTTCTCTCTTCTCTCATTCATTTGTTCTATTACCTTGGTGGATTTGTGAATGTTCAAACATGCGTGCATCCCAGTGATAAATGCCACGTAGTTGTGGCCATTAATTTTTTAATGTGTTGTTGGATCCTATTAGATAGCATCTTGGTGAGAATCTAGGTGTCCTTAATCATCAGGGATATTGGTCTGAAAATCTCTTTTTTCATGTTGAGTTTGCCTGGAATCGGGATTGTAGTAATTCTGGCTTCATAGAACGTGTCTGGACATTTCATTTCTGTATCTATTTTTTTAAGGATTTTATTTATTTATTTGATAGAGAGAGATTGCAAGTAGGCAGAGAGGGAAGCAGGGAGAGAGTGGGAGTCAGGCTCCCTGATGAGCAGAGAGCATGATGCAGGGCTTGATCCCAGGACCCTGAGATCATGACCTGAACCAAAGGCAGTGGCAAAACCCACTGAGCCACCCAGGCTCCTGTGTATCTATTTTTTGAAACAGTTTAAGGAGAATAGGTATTCTATCTTCCTTGAATGTTGGGTAGCAATCCCTAGGGAATATGACAGTTCCCGGGCTCTTGTTTTTTGGGAGGTTTTGATCACAGCTTCAATCTTGTTATGAGATGTTGGTCTTTTCAGGTTGTCAATTTCTTCCTATTTAGGTCTTGGAAATTTGTAAATTTCCAGGAATGCATCCATTTCTTTGGGTTGTTTAACTGATTGGCATACAGCTGTTGATAATAATTTATTATGATTGGTTCAATTTCCTTTGGATTAGTCGTGATCTCTCTCCAATCTCTCATAATTTTATTAATTTGGGTCCTTTCTCTTTTCTTTTGGATTAGTTTGGCCAGTGGCTTATCAATTTTATTGATTCATTTTTTCTAAGTTCTTAATCTTCTTTTTTCCCCAAATATGTTTACTTTTTCAGTGTTACAAGATTATTCATGCACCACACCCAGTGCTCCATGCAATACATGCCTTTCCCAATACTCACCACCAGGCACGGCCAACCCGCCACCCCCACGCTTACAAAACCCTAAGTTTGTTGCTCAGAGTCCACAGTCTCTCATGGTTCTTTACCCCTCCTATTTTCCCACATTCACCCTTCCTTTCCTTCTCACAATACCATCCATGTTTTCCCTTATGCTCCACATGTAAGACCAAAAGATAATTGACTCTATCCGCTTGATCTATTTCATTCTGCATAATCTCTTCCAGTCCCATTGTATATGTGTACTACATCTTCCTTATCCACTCATCTGTTGAAGGGCATTTTGGTTCTTTCCACAGTTTGGTGATTGTGGCCATTGCGGCTATGAACATTGGGGTACATGTGGCCCTTCTTTGTACTGCATCTGCTTCTTTTGGGTAAATACCAAGTAGTCCAATTGCAGGGTCATAGGGTAGGTCTATTTTTAATTTCTTGAGGAATCTCCACACTGTTATCCAAAGTGTCTACAACAACTTGCATTCCCACCAACAGTGGAAGGGTGTTCCCTATTCTCCACTTCCTCTCCAGCATTTGTTGTTCACTGTTTTATGGATTTTGGCCATTCTAACTGGTGTAAGTTGGTATCTCCCTGTGTTATTGATTTGAATCTCCCTGATGGCTAAAGCTGATGAACGTTTTTTGGGGTGCCTGGGTGGCTCTGTTGGTTAAAACTCCTACCTTTGGCTCATGTCATGATTATAGGGTCCTGGACTCGAGCCCTGCATCAGGCTCTCTGCTCAACATGGAGTCTGCCTCCACTCTCTCTCTGTCTTCCTCTCTGCCTACTTGTGATCTTGTGTAATATTGTGTTACATGGGGCCCTTCTTTGTACTGCATCTACTTCTTTGGGGTACATACCCAGCAGTACAACTATAGGATCATACAGTAGCTCTATTTTTAATTTCTTGAAGAATCTCCACACTGTTTTCCAAAGTGGCCGTGCCTACTTGCATTCCTACCAACAGTGTAGGAGGGTTTACCTTTCACCACATCCTCTCCAACATTTGTTGTTTACTGTCTTGTTGATGTGGGCCATTCTAATTGGTAAAATGAATTATGTCAGTGTCATTTTGCTTTGAATGTACCTGATGGCTAATGATGATGAACATTTTTTCATGTGCTTGTGAGCCATTTATATGTATGTCTTCTTTGGAGAAGTGTCTGTTCATGTCTTCAGCCCACTCTTTGTTGTGATAATCTGTTTTTTAAGTGTTTAGCTGGGGGAGTTCTTCATAGATCTTAGATTTCAGACCTTTGTCTGTAGTTTCATTTACAAATATCTTCTCCAATTTCATGGGTTGCCTGTTTGTTTTGTTGAATGTTTCCTTTGCTGTGCAGGAGCTTTTGATTTTCATGAAGTCCCAAAAGTTCATTTTTGCTTTTGTTTCCTTTGTCTTTGGAGACATGTCCTGAAAGAAGTTGCTGTGGTTGATGTCGAGGAGGTTACTGCCTATGTTCTCCTCAGGGATTTTGATAGGTTCTAGACTCACTATAGTCTAGGATAAAAGACCTCTAGACTGAGGTCTTTTATCCATTTCGAGTTTATCTTTGAGAATGGTCAAGTTTCATTCTTCTACATGGAGCTGTCCAATTTTCCATCACTATTTATTGAAGAGACTATCTTTTTTCCACTGGATATTTTTTCCTGTTTTGTCAGATTATTTGACCACTGAGTTGTGGGACCATATCTTGCCTCTCTATTCTGTTCCACTGGTCTATGTGTCTGTTTTTGTGCCAGTACCATGCTGTCTTCGTGATCACGGCTTTGTAGTAAAGCTTGAAATCAGGCAATGTGATGCCCCCAGTTTTGTTTTACTTTTTCAATACATTATTAGCAATTTGGGGTCTTTTCTGGCTCCATACAAATTTTAGAATTGTTTGTTCCAGCATTTTGAAAAAAGGCCAGTGGAATTTTGATTGGGAAGGCATTGAAAGTGTAGATTGCTCTAGGCACTATGGACATTTTAACAATGCTTATTCTTCCATTCCATGAGCATGGAATGCTTTTCTTCTTTTTGTTTCTTCTTCAATTACTTTCATGAGTGTTCGGTAGTTCCATGAGTATGTATCCTTTATGTCTTCAGTTAGGTTTATTCCCAGGTATCATGTTTCTTGCTGATACAGTAAATCGAATCAATTATCTAATTTCATTTTCCAAATTTTCATTGTTACAGTTTAGGAAAGCAACTGATTTCTGTGCATTGATTTTGTATCCTGACACATTACTGAATTGCTATATGAGTTCTAGTAGTTTGGGGGTGGAGTCTTTTGGGTTTTCCATATAAAGTATCATGTCATCTACAAAGAGAGAGTTTGACTTCTTCATTGCCAATTTGAATATGTGTTATTTCTTTTTTGTGTGTGATTGGGTCACTAGAATTTCTAGTACTATGTTGAACAAGAGTGGTGAGAGTGGGCATCCTTGTGTTCCTGATCTCAACGGGTAGGCAGTACAATTTTCTCCATTGAGAATGATATATGCTGTGGGCTTTTCATACACAGATTTTATGAAGTTGAGAGAGGAGGGGTCAAGGTGGCTGAGAATTAGGAGATCCTGTTGCAACCTGTCCCCTGAGGTGAGCTGTATGTCTACCAGAACATGCTGAACACCCATGAAATCAGCTTGAGGGGCAAGATCTTTCACTCCTGGATCTCTACAGGAGCAGAAGATGGCTGTGGAGATGTAAAGCAAAGTGGGAATACTCCAACCTATATTGGAGGAAAAACAAAAGGGGGAGGGAGCCACAGAAGCCATCCAAGGATGGTAATAACCCAAAGGAAAGTGACTGGTGGTTGGGGACCAGCATTAAATTAGAGTCCAGTTAAAAACACTTAAAAAGAGCAAAGGGTTCTGAGATGCAAAATGTGGAAGGGGTGGCTGTGGTCACTGGCCTGTGCCCACATTCCTAGGAAGGACACCACTCGCCTCAAAGAGAGCTGGTGGGGGGGTCTAGTCCGTGTTCAGAAAACTGCCACTTTCAGCTCCTTCCACCATTTTGTGGGTGTGGTGTGCTCCTGCAAGCACATTAGACAGTATGGTGTGGTACAGGAGCCTGCAGTTTTTCTCTGTGTACAGCAGTCTCTGCACAGAGTGCACACCCTACTGCAAGACTTTTGTGGCCTGTGGCATGGTCTGGGCTCTCCCAGCCAGCCCCAGATAGATCTCAGGCAGGCGGCCTAACCACTGGCAGGAATCTGAGCACACCCCACACGGGCCTGCAGCCAGGAAAGTCATTGTGAGCCACAGAGTGGTGCCGAGGGACATCCACCACCTTCTGACAGGCTGTGATGTGAGCAGAATTTTGCAGAGTGGAGTGTGTGTTCTGGACCACCCAGAGGGGAGCAGACTGAGGATTCTCTGTGACATGGAGGTCTGGGTACATATGGGCAGATTCCTTCCTTGGAAACTCTGAAAAGGTGAAAAAGCTACAAAAGGCCAAAAACCTTCAGAGAGCAAAAGACTGAGAAACTAATTTCCACAAAGCAAAGCCCCTTGATTGGGGTCAGGGTGACTCTACCCAAGCAAGATTGACTGGAAAACAATGAAGCAGGCCCTTCCTCAGAAGACAAGCCAACAAACGAAAGGATAATAACTACAGGATCTCCATAAAATTTTAAATCCCCATCATCAGGGGAAATCAATATATTAAATTCCTGGTACTACCCTCAAACCTGTATATTTCATTGATACAAGTTTTCTTTTTCTTTCTTATGTTATATTTTTTTATTCACTCATTTTCAAATTTCTAGGTTTTCTTTAATTTTTTTTAAAAACTACTTAACATTAAAACTAGAGGCTTACTACAATGATAAACCAAGGAAGACCTGAAATAAGCTTCCTCACCCACGAGGAAATTATATATAACCACCCTCCCATCTTATCCTTCTGTCAGTGTTTCTATGTATTTGGTTTTGTCCTGGTATTATAGAAATATTATTCTTGGGGTTCCTTCTGACTATGTTCTTTTATTTGTTGACATTAAATTTTGTCAGTCTTTATGTTTGTTCATGTTGGTTTACATACCCTACAAATCTTATTTTTGGGGCCCATTCTGGCTGGGATTTCCTCTTTTTCTCTTTGTCTCTATCTTTTTTTCCTTATTCTTTCTTTTTGGTGGTGAATTCCAAGTGATCCAAAACACTCCAGAGTGCACCCTGCCTGGTTTGTCATGATATATCCAGCTATACATCCTCTCCTCCATTTCTCATCAAAATGACTAGGAGAAGGAACACCCAACAGACGAAAAACCCAGAGACTACACCCTCTCCCTCATAACTATTGGACATGGACATAAACAGTATGTCAGAAGGGGAATTCAGGGTGACAATTATCCAGGCAATGGCTAGGATGGAGAAAAACATTAATGGCAACATAGAATTTCTAAGGGCAGAAATGAGAACCAGTATAGGAGATGTCAAAAATGCTATCAGTGAGATCCAATCTAATCTAAATACTCTAACAGCTAGGGTTACAGAGACAGAGTATAGAATTAGTGATCTAGAGGATAAAGTGGTTGAGAAGAAAGGTCATGAGGAGAGCTGGAGCAAACTGCTCAGGAATCATGAAAAGAGACTTAGGTAAATAAATGATGCCATGAAATGTTCCAAATCAGAATTATTGGAATCCCAGAGGGGTAGAGAAAGACAACTCTAGAAGATATACCTGACCGAATTCTGGATGAAAATTTCCCCAACCTGGGGAATGGAACAAGTGTTCATGTCCTAGAGGTAGAAAGGACACCCCCCAAATCCCTGTGTCTAGGGGGACACCCATAATTGTAAAATTTGCAAATTATAATTTTAGACAAGAGGTCCTGAGAGCAGCTAGGGGGAAGAGATTCCTTACATACAGAAGAAGATCCATTAGAATAATGTGAGACCGGTCCACAGAAATGTGGCAAGCAGAAAGGGCTGGCATGATATATTCAGGGTACTAAATGAGACAAACATGCAGCCAGGAATACTTTATTCAGCAAGACTGACATTCGAAATGGATGGAGAGCTAAACAGCTTCCAAGTCCAGCGAGGATTAAAGGAATATGTGACCACGAAGCCAGCACTACAAGAAATATTAAAGGGGTTCTATGATAGTGGAAATAACCCATGAGTAACTTAGAACAGAAATTTACAATCTGTGGAAACAAGGACTACAGAGGAAACATGATGTTAATAAACATTTATCTTTCGATAATTATCCTCACTTGAAGGGACTAAATGTTCTCATAAAAAGGCACAGCGTATCTCTCTCTCTCTGTCTCTGTCTCTCTCCAACAAAAAAATAAAATCTTAAAAAAAAAAAGGATGCCTGGGTGGCTCAGTTGTTTAAGCAGCTACCTTTGGCTCAAGTTATGATCCCAGGGTCCTGGGATTGAGTCCCACATTGGGATCCTTGCTCAGCAGGGAGTCTGCTTCTCCCTCAGCTTCTGCCTGCTTGTTCTCTCTCTCTCACATACACAAATAAATGAATAAAATCTTTAAAAAATAAAAAAAATAAAACGTCACAGGGTTGCAGAATGGATACTACACTTGATCTTAGCCAAAAGACTGAGAAGCGATGCAGAATGGATAAAACGACAGAACCTGTCCATACGCTTTCTACAAGAGACACATTTGGAATGAAAAGGCACATCCAGACTGAAAGTTAAAAGATGAAGAAAAATCTTTCATGGCACTGGCCCTCAAAAGACAGATAGGGTACCAATTATCATGTCAGATAAATTAGATTTTAACCTGTATCAGAGATACAGAAAGACTGTATCAGAGATACAGACGGACACTCTATCAATTTTAAAGGGGCTGTCCTCCAAGAAGATCCAAAAATTGTAAACATTTGTGCCCCCAATATAGGAGCAGCCAACTACATAAGCCAACTATTAATCAAAATGAAGAGTCATATTGATATGAATACATTAATAGTAGGAGATCTTAACACGCCACTCTCAGTAACTGACAGATCATCTAAACAGAAAATCAATAAGGAAACAAGAGCTTTGAATGACACATTGGACCACATGAACCTCATAGATATATACAGAACACTCCACCCTAAAAAACCCCAGAATACTCATTCTTCTGTAGCGCACCTGGAACTTTCTCCAGAATAGACCACATACTGCATCACACATCAAGACTCAACCTATACCAAAGATTGAGATGATTCCCTGCATATTCTCAGACCACAATTCTTTGAAAGTGGAACAAGAAAAGTTTTGAAAGAAATTCAAACACTGCTTCAAAACTGGAACTCAAACACAAGAAAAGTTTGGAAGGAATTCACACACTTGGAGGCTAAAGACCAACATCCTCAAGAATGTTGGGATCAACCAGGAAATCAAAGATGAACTTAAATAATTCATGGAGACCAATGAGAATGAAGACACACTGATCCACAACCTAAGGGACATGGCAAAGTCAGTCCTAAGGGGGAAATACATAGCCATCCATGCCTCACTCAAAAAAAAAAAATTGAAAAATATAGAATACACCACCTCTCTTTATACATTAAAGAAGTTGAAAATCAACAATAAATTAAGCCAAAACCATGTACAAGAACGTAAATAATCAGGATTAGAGCAGAGATCAACAAGTTAGAAACTAGAGAGAGTAGAACACATTAATGAACCCAGAAGTTGGTTTTTTGAAAGAATCAATAATATCGATAATCCACGGGCCAAACTAATCCAAAGTATTAGCAATCCAATTAACAAAATTATGAATGAAAGGGGTGCAGCCATGACTAATACAAAGGAAATAAAAATAATCATCAGAAATTATTGTCAATTGCTATAAGCTAAACAACCTAAGAAATGGATGCATTTCTGGAAACATAATCTTCCATGACTTAAACAGGAAGAAATTGACAACTTTAATAGGCCAATATCTAGTAATGAGATTGAAGCAGTGATCAAAAACATCCCAAAAAACAAGAGTCCAGGGCCTGACGGACTCCCTGGGGAATTCGACGAAACTTTCAAGGAAGAAATAATAATACCTATTTTCCTGAAACTGTTTACAAAAATAGAAACAGAAGAAAAACTTCCAGACTCTTTCTATGAAGCCAGCATTACCTGATCCCCAAAGAAGGCAAAGACCCCATCAAAAAGGGTAATTTCGGACCAAAATTCTTATTTTTTTCTCCCCAAATATGTTTATTTTAAATTTTCAGTGTTACAAGATTGATTGTTCATGCACCACACACAGCGCTCCATGCAATACGTGCCCTTCTCAATACCCACCACCAGAC